>VWYH01008671.1:8033-42740 GCA_013399365.1 Pampusana beccarii
CGGCGTTTCTTCCCCCGCCGCGAGGTGCGGAGCCCCCGGGCGCTGCCCGCGGGTGTAGCGGCGGCGGGGTTGTGCCCTCTGCCCCCCGCTGCACCGGCGGCGGCTCCGCCCGGGCCACCGGCCGCCCTGAGCCCCGCGTCCCCGTCTGACCGCCGCGCCAACAAAGAGCCGCCGCGCGTCGTGGGTTACTGGGGTTTATCCAGGCGTTAGCGGCGCTGGGCGCAGCAATGCCAGGTTGTCATCTGCTGGCGGTCCCCTGTTTCTCAGTCTCCTCGGACATTTCGGCAGCCGCTCTTCCCCAGTTACCTTAGAAATTGGCTGAAATATTGGTTAGAAATATTAACGCTGGGATTTAACTCGCTATTTGTTAAGAGGTCACTTTGAATATATCAAGTCTTTTTCCTAAAAGTATCAGATGATGCAGTCCCTTATTATACTTAGAACAGGGTTTATCCTAAACTGCATAAATGGATTAACGTAAGAATCGGATGGTTTATCTGGGTACATTACACAGCTATGAGAACGTTTTCTTCATGGATGGGAACTGAAAGCTTCACTGACGTCTAGAAGAATTTTACTTCATACAAAGAAAGGTTCGATTCCCCGTCTTCTCCCAAAAATGCCTCAGTTTTCCCGTTTTCCACAAGCTTAATTGTAATTAGTTAGGGAGCAGATGGGATGAGGCACTTTCTATGCACGAGCTTTCCACTTCTACAAAATGAGTTTATCAAGCACTGCCTAAACGTCGCTTTATATTATCGAGCCCATGACGTGCATTTGAAAGAGCCTCCTGTGCACACGTATCTCGGGATCACAGTGTGGATGCTCGCACACCGCACCTCTCTGAGCAGGTTTGACGGTGCACATTTGCACAGCAACGTGCAGCAACTGGAAGGAGAGCTAACAAAGCTCGTGGTCAGCAATAATCATCTCTATAAAATGCATCTGTGGCTTGCTGAGGGAAGCAAGACTTGCTTTATGGGAGCAGAACTGCTTGTCCTTTCTCCTGAAGTATATCAGTTCAGTAAAGTTCAGATCCTAAATTGTCTGTGCCTTTCCAGACGTTGCTGCTTTACACTGACATGATCAATTTTTGTTGTTGATTACTGGAAGGTCTTGATGCCTGCCTGGGAGCGAGGCAATCCCAGCACAGACAAATGCAGATTTTAAAATTTCTGTCCCCGGTGAGGCTTTTGCTGGCTGCAGAGAATGCTGTGCTGCCGGGCTGAACTCATCCTTCCGTTGCAAACCACATGGAAAGACCAAAAAAGGGGGATTTATCTAAATGACTCTAGTTAAAATAAAATTCTAGTGATCAGTAGGATATCTTTCTGGGTTAAGTGTTGCTAACGATAATGGGTGGGTCCTGCAGCGAGCTACACCTACCCTGATGTTCAGCACACGGCTGCCAATTTTATCAAAATATTTTACCGACATGTAAAAGATGCGAGTGATAGAAAGAAATACGCCAGCGAGCTGCTGCAGATACAGTACATCAACGATTAAGGGTTTATTACCTTCAAAGGAGCATTCGGTGTTTCTAAATACATGTATTTTCTTCGGTATCTTAGCTAGCGAGGGCCATATCTTGTCATCAATGGTAAATCAATGCCATAGCCTGACCTTTAAGAGGGCTATATCCTTTATTTAAAACAGGCGAGTTGAAAAGAAAGATCTGTGAAACACAGCTTCACTGGGGAAGAGGGCATTTTAAATACAAATTCTGTTTTCTATAAACTGTAAATAGATCCTCGCAGACGTCGCAGAAGTCGGTCTGGAAGGCAGCCGTATTTCACACGACCGAAACGCTCATTGGAACCAGCTCACAGGCTCGGGTACGGCGAAGGTGCCAACTTCTAATTGATACGTTTAGGCGAAGCTCCCGACGTAATTGCTTTTAACATTCATGTATGCAAAGCGGCTTCGCGCGGGCAGGGCGAGCCCGCAGAGGCAGCGCTGCCTGCCAGCAGGAAACGGGCCTGGAAACACCTCCTGCTCCGGGCGGGAGAGGGACCCGCGGGGACACGGGGGGGCGGCGGCGGGAGCCCCACGGCCGGCTCTCTGCTGCGGCGCTGTTCCCCGCCGCCGTTTCTTCCGTGGGGGCTGGCAAACCGCGCTGCCTTCGACCACCGGGGAGGGTCGGAACTGCGGTGTGTGCGTGTTAACTTCTGCCCAATGAGCACTGGCGATAGCGGCGACCGTCGTAGACAAGCGTAATTGTAATAATCCTTCTCGCAAGTGGCATTTTCCCCCCGAGCCTTGGCTCCGGCCCGGGTTATCCGATGGCGATACCTGAAGTAGTGGAGTGCCGCAAACGCAGTGCCTCCTGAAGCAAACCCTCATCTCTCGGCACCACTAATTATCATTTTGTACCTCAATTAAGGTATTTTCCTTCGCACGCTCTACCGCGGGAGCACAGGGTACAGAAACTCCCAGAGACTCTTGTCCCTGTCAGCCTCTGCAGCCACAGCCCCGCTGCCTGCCCCAGCAGCGCTCGGAGGACGGGGGAGCCGCCGGGGCGCTCAGGATCCCGCACCGGCGAGGACAAGGGCCCGCGGGGTCCCGCACCCCTCCTCCGCAGACGGCCCCCCTGGCGCGGGCCGGAGGGAGGGACACGGCCCCCGGCGCACGGCGGGAGGGCTGCGCAGGCCGGGAGCCATCGCGAGCAGCGGAACCGCTCGCTGCCAGGGCGGGAGCCGCCTCTGCCTCTCCCGCCGCAGCTGGGGCTGCCGCCGCGCCGCGCCGCGCTCCCCTCCGGGGGCCCCCCTGCCCAGAAACACGCGGCGCCTGCAGGGCCGCCAGCACTAATCTCACATCCTCCCCCCGCGCACAGGCACAAAACGACGGCCGGCTGCAGGGGAAGAGGGCGAGCCAAAAGGGGAACCCGTCCCTGGGTGGGCTCGAACCACCAACCTTTCGGTTAACAGCCGAACGCGCTAACCGATTGCGCCACAGAGACTCAGCTGGCAGATCCTTCCGCGGCGCGGCTGACGTGCTGAGCGCCCCGCCGCCTCCCCCCCAGCGACCTACGGGCCACCACGTCCCCGAACCGTGCGCACAACACCCGGCTCCTAAACAACGAGTCTTGCGAAATTAGCGCTAAAAGAGAACTGAGAAAACTGTGAAGACGGCGGCTTTTCTTCTTCTAGGCAATATGAAAGGCTAATTCTCAAAATCGTTGTTCACAGCAGCGATGTTTTCCTGGGAAATAAATTCACAAATCAGAGTTAAAACAGCTTTTTCTTGGCTGCTGCTAATTCTTCCATTACACGCGCAAGCCAAAATGCAATTCGCAAATATCGTTGCAAAATTGCTCTATTAATATATTTAAAAGGTAATTTTAAGTGACTACAGGGAACAGTTAGACTGTTTAAAGCAGGCAGCAGCCCTCTGCATGTATGCAGGTAAATTAGAGTTTTCACATCCAAACCTGAGGAAATGTTTTCCCCTTTCACAGGCTGATGCTGTTTGAACCTCTTTGAAGTCCTATAAATATCAGTTGCTTACTGTTGTCCCCAAGGCCCCATGAAGCTCTGTGTGATGGCTCCTCTGGTCCACTGAAAGCCTTTGCAGTCGAGCAGGCCCACAACACCCACTACACAAGGATGGGTGCTGACTCTTCTGCAAGTAGATGCCAGCTGTCTCCTCTGCTCGCCCAAGACCAAGGCGTCCCAGCTCACCCCTGAAACCAGAGGGTCTTCAGCAGCAGGAGTAAGAGCAAGGGCATGTTACTCCAGCTCCCATATGTTGTGCAATATCTTGCTCTTTATAAAACTTCAATCCTCAGTGCAGTGAGTAAATCTAAGCTGACCATTTATTGTCCACAGCTCAGCCTTTCCAATTGTTCATAGCTCAGTCTTTCCAGTTTTTCCAATACTTTGAAAAGAGCTACATAAATAACAGTATTATCACAGTACTGCTCAATTTTTTTATTGCGTATTGTTGGCACCTTCTTGACCAACACGTTTTAAAATACGGAGGAGAAATACAAGATTACTCAACAGTAATAAAAATAATTAAAGATTGCTTTTTGGGTCATCATGCCCACTGTGGCAGCTTTCCTACCCAGACCTCTGCTATTCTCAGCATCAGCAGAATCAGTTCACAGGCTGGACCACTTCTGTTTTCTCTGTATAGGAGGACAAGCAAACAGTTCTAATTTTATGCACAAGCAAGTGATTATTTGGTGGAAAGAGCAAGATTCCAGTCTGAAAAAAAGGCCTAACTCATAGACCAATATTGATTAACATTTGGGCATGGATTTAATCCCTGAAATGTTTTACTTTGTGCAGATGAATATTCCCATTAGTTTTAGTGAGTGTAAACTCAACTATTTTCAAAGTCTGTGTCTAGAGGCCACATCTAAAAAGGGACTTTGCGATGCTGACACTGAGCACAAGCTCTGACTTCGAGGTCTCTGAGAGGAACACAGGACCTGGCATTAGGCATCCAAGGCTGCCTATCCAATGCACGGGGACAGTGAACGTGCTGCAGGTGATGCTGCAGCGTCACTTGGCACCTTTCTTCTCATTATTCTTCCCCACTTAATCTTGGATTCTTTCATTTAAAGTCTTACAAGGTAAAGAAAGAAAATAAAAGGAGCATACACAACAGCAAATACTACCTCATCAGCTTGAAACCCACAGCTCAGCAAAGGATCTGGACACGGATGACAGTCGCTGATTGCTGAAGCACAAACCGGTGAGCCATCATACCGGAGAGCAACGTTACCTATCACGGCTCCATAAATGGAAAAGATTAGCTGGCTACCCTTAGGAGAAGGTTTCTGTCTGTATCTTCAGAAGACAGGAAAAGGCCAAGTGCTGTTTAAGGTGTTCAGAAACCAGAAAGGGATGCTGCTTCAGATTAATCGTCCTCTCTATCAGTGTTTTGTTCTCTATTTCTAGACAGCTCTCTTCCTTGATGTACTGTTTCTTGTGGATCATATCTGGAGTTGCTTATTTTTTCCAATAGCTAGTGTATATAATTTAAATACCATTATTGGATTCAGTAATTATGGATTATATTTTATATTTTGATTTTAAAATGTATACAAACATCTTACATCTGATGTATGAAAATATTATACTATGTAATATAAAATGTTTTCTATTATATAGTATTAAAATATTTTGCAATATTATTTTATTGTTATTGTAGGATCCATGAACTTGAATGCTCATTGGTATGACATCTGTGACCTTCTTCAAATATAGGCTTTGGTTCCTGAATGTCAGAGAAAGCTAATATAGGACATAGGGGGAAATGGAGTATTGTTTGTGGGTTTTATAAACATACCATATATTCATCCCCTGCTCACAAAAATAAGTCTAATTATTCACCCAGAACTGTTCCTAAAATCAGTTCAGTAGGATATAACAGAAACAAAATAATCTTTGCACTTATATCACAGAATTACTCATTAACTGCTCTATTTCTACAATTTGTCACAGGAAAGGACTGTTTACCCCCCAAAAAGCACATGCGCCTACATTATTTATGATTCTATATGTCATTTTTGCTCAATTATTTGTCATCTCTCAAATTACAACTCAGGCCAAGCTACAAGAATTCGTAGTCACAAAAAATTTCAGAACAGCTGCTCAGTTTCTGCCTCAAAAATACTTCTGATTCCTTACTTTCTAACAGAAGCCTGCAAGTGTACAGCTTACCAGCCAAAGATTTATTGTGTTTTCCTCTGAAACATATGATTCCAGTCCTTACCAGAACTAGGACTTTAAAATAAATGGCCAACTAACATAATTCAACATTACTATTAAAATTATTTAAAGCAGAGAATAAGATTTCCATGACAGAAGTTTCTTTCTTTATGGAGCTGCAAGCATCAAACCATGGAAAATATTATTCCTGAAGAAGGATTCAAAAGGTTGGAAGAAGCAAGTATAGAGAGGGTTTTTTGGTTCGTTCCAAGACTGCTGTTCTTTTCATTCTTCAAATAAAATGCATTTGGAGGTTTTCTTGTTCAGCTGTATGTATATAGATTCACTATTTTTCAGATACAAAGGTCGCTTACCATTTTTAATTTTTTTTTTTTTTTTTAACTAAACACTTCTGTTATTGAGCCTGATAGTAAAATCAGGGAAGTGTTATGACTGAAAGGACATCCCTGCAAATAGGATCAACTTACCTTAAAAGCAAAGAACAAGACTGAACAATAGTATTTTACTGACCTCTCCAGTTCACTTAGCTCTGGCTTCTCTTATAAGGCAAGTCATGTGAAAGAAGGCTGACAAGGATGAGAAAATCCAGAAATCTTGGGGTGTTGCTGATTGCAGAGTGTTGGGTAACGTAGAAGTCAACTGTTCTGCCACCCTCCATAACCATGTTTACCAAAAAGTAATGGCATAGGCTTCCTGGTTCTGGATCACAAAATGTATTGTTGCATTTATCTCATGTTCAGGAGAGACAAAAAGTTGTTTTGGCGTGACTTGCGACAAAATTAGAGAACAGCCATTGCTGCTATCAGTAATTTAGAATATAGTGTGCAACTGTGGGAAAAAACCAAAACCAAAACCAAATGCAAACCAAATAGAGAGGGCTACATTCAGAATTTATCTTCAGATCTCATGTGACATACTATGAGGGCAATTTTGCATGGCAATTCCCTGCAATCTGTCTGTTCAGAGTGACTTCTGAAAAGAGCACAATCATTATAGTAGTCAGTTTAACAGTTTCCACAAACACCCCCCCACATACACACAGTCTTAAGATACTGCTTTGAAAACGTGAGAAGAAGAAAATTTTACTGGTATAACAAGTGAGCATAACACCAAGGAGAGTAATAATGATGCTTCTCACAGAGCACTTGTTTCTTTCAAGCACTTCTTATTATCATGGTAAGACAGAGAGAAATTTCCTGTCCTTGCAGGTTTTTTGAACTGCGCCTACTGAGAATGCTTAAGAGTTCTTAAAATAATAGTGAATATCGTGAAAATAAGAATGAGTCTCATGCAGCTGAGCTTTAATGTTGTCTCTGCAGAACACACAGGAAAGCAGAGGAATTGCTAGCCTGTGTTTGCAGGAGCAGCAACCTATTTTAGCATTTTCTGAAGTCCAAGGTTCAGATTTAAGTTCTAAACATAGGCCTCAGTTCAGGAAAGCAACTGGATACAGAGCAATATGAAAGCATGCGTTAACTTCCAAGTACAATCAGGTTACTAGCATGGTATAAAAGTATTTTCTTAAACAGGCTAAATTTAAGGAAAATAGTGAATTTCAGAAGAAGAGCAAATTTTAGAGCAGATGCAAACCCACTGTTTGTTAAAAAATAACACAAATTTTGTATCCTTGCAATGCCTAGAAAAGCACATCTCCCTGAAATACTCTCACCAGAAAACATCTACGTCAGCTCTAAAAGTTCTTTTGCAGGTGATCATACCAGCCAGCTTTATGTCTGTGCAAGTGATATACTTCAGCCAGAACACTGATGTTTGAAGGAAAGGCCATGAGAAGGGAAAACGCAGGTAAGCTTTGTGGATCCACTCCAGGTATTTCCCAACAGGAAGCTGACATGCTCGACCAAGGCAGCGGTCTCAAGGAACCTGTGCTGACAGGTTGTATGGGCAGCACCGCTTCTGGAGGCCTTTTCTTAATCAGACTGTTACAAAGAGATCAGGCATCAAATTCAGATATCAGTGCTCTTTTCAGGATGCATTTACAGGCTCTTGCATTGCCTTCTAGAAGAACTCTGTATGAAGGATGACACAGGGGGTCCAAAGAACCATGAAGAAGCCATTATATTTTAGTTCCTCCAGCTATATTTATTACGAGCTGTCGAAAGTTTAGCAGACGTTTCTAATCCTAGAACTCTATTGCCAAAATGGAGGGAGGTTATGATATCCCACCATGAAAACAAACTTGAATTCCTATGGCTATGGTTAGCTCCAGCAGAATTCTGCCTCTCTCAGACACCTCTGGTGCAAGAAAGCTTCATCCATTGCTATTCCCTGGCTGCCCCTTGCGATGCGAGCGGCTTCCTGCAGGACCCCAGGGTACCAAACATGTTGGTGGCCTGAGCCTGCAGTAAAAACCTCTTTCTTGGAGTTATGACAGGAACGGTATACGAGAGGTTCGTCGTGTTCCTTGTAAGGGTTTTGTAAGAGATATTCGGAATTTTCTTGGTAATGCACAACAGAGAGAAACTAAATGATACATCTCTCTCTCTGTATTGTAACCAATCCCTTTTCTTCATATGGTCTCAGACATGGACAGATGTTACAGAAATGGGGCCTGGATCAAAAGCTAAGAACAAAACTAAAACTAGATCTCACTCTCCTACAATTGAGTGGAAGAGAGAAAAATTGAGGAGATTTATGCTTGAGATAGGGGACAATATATGTTCTATGAAACTTTATGATCACTTAGCATAGACAGGCATTCATGTGGGTGCTGGAATATTTAAAGAATGCATATTTTTTAAAAATAAGAACCTTTAAGTCCCCAAATTAAATATACCTATCGTAATACCAAGTCTTGAAAAATATGGGGTAGAGGAAGATAAGAGTAAGGAGCAAACAAAGGGATGGCATAGGGAGAAAACGAGAACAAAGAGGAGTGGGAGGGAAACAGATAAAAAATCAGAAAAGTGTAAGGAAGTCTGAATTAGCTCATTTTTCAGACAGGCAGTATTCCTGCTGCTTTCAGAGATTTTATGGTGGAAAGGAACCAACATATTTTTGCAATTTCAACAGCCTGTGGTGAGACTGAAGGCAAAAGGAGAACGCAGAGGGAACTGACCTCTCTCCAGTTGCTCCTGTCCTAATGGATGGTATAATCTCCACAACAGCAAAGGAACAGAGAAGGCACTTAGTGAGTTACTCACAGCTCCCTGTCCCCTCCTCCTCCTCTTGGCCCCCAGCTTCTCAGATCTTTCTATTAAACTTTTAATAGTGGGGACCCCCTCACTCAGGGCAGCACTGCAGTCATTCATTAGTGTCCACCTAGGGAACAAATAACTCTTTAGCTGCTCTGTAGGTGTCCAGCTTGCTTTGTGCCTGGAGGGGGATTTGTAATCGAAACAGGGAAGTGCAGGAGCAAAGAGAAAAAATGGGCAATAATAACCCGTGAACTCGCCTTTCATTCAGGTAACACACAAGACACATGTTAATGATTTCAGCTTAAGTACCAGGCAAAGAACTAACTGTACGCTAACCAGGCAGAAACCACCTGCGTGTGCCAATGGAGCTAAGCAGGGACTTCTTGGAGAAGGGACAGTGAGAAGTAACTTGCTGAATTTGCAGGGAATTGCTTTGTCGTGTAGTTTACCGTTCTTCATTTGCAGAGCTCTTTTTCAGACTTCACCAGAATGGATCAACAAGCTAAAATTTTTCTCAGGTCTTGTGTTTTAGCCTGTCTGCACAGAGTATTTCTGTAACTGGATTAGGAGAACCCATGAATATTGAGACAGAATGCACTGGGACTTCAGCAGCTATGTTGTCTAATGCGACTAGCACATCAACCAGTTATGTGCTATGTTTGGCAGGACTGTTTCAGACCTCATGGCCTAGATTGCCTGGACCATTAAGATAATTTGAAAACACAAATTAATTAAAACATAAACAAATAGGAAATGAGTTTTGCTTCCTATAATTTCTGTCCAAATGCGCGTGTGTGCAAAACCGATCAAGAAATCTGTATCTAAGCACTCTCCTTCATTTGTCTCCTTCAGCTTCTTGTGACTGCCGGCCAGAGCAGGCTGAGGCAGCCATGTGTCCTGCCAGTGCCCCTGGATGGACACGTCAGCCTGCAGCATGGAATGGGTAGAAGACAGCCAGAGAAATACAAGAGAAAAGAGATCTCTTGAACAGAGAAGAGAGAGCTGCAAATACCTTCGAGGACAATGTTTCCTTTTTCATCCCTAAATATTTGCAATCAATACAGCTTCAGTATTTCGCAAGCTAATCAATAATGCAGTGACAGTGAAAGAGATGTGAGGGTCTTTTTAGCGGCTACAGACTGGCAATGATGCTTTGATGGCTCCTACCGAGGATTTATCATTTCTTGGATAATCTCCTGCAGAACACTGTGGGGCCTGAGAGCTTAATATATAATATGGCTATAGGAAGGAAACTGGACAGATGACTGCACTTTATCTTAATTCCCTATAGCTTAAATGTGCCCAGGAAATCAAAGGTAAAACAAAAGCATGATACATGTCTAAAAGTATGAGTACAGTGTACAAAGACTGTTATTTGAACGTGTAACAAAACTAAGCTGGCCCATAAAAGGTTAAGACAGGGCAAGGGTGCTATAAGGAGCCACAATCCTGTTTTGTGGTTGTCCTTGCCATGAAGGACTTCAGAGGGACTTTGTTGTTAACTATTACTATTAGACTAGACTATAAACTATATCAGACACACGCAAGATAAATCTCTTTCCCTTTCCATACGCATGAAATTCACTAACTGCAAGGGGGCTGTTTCTGAGAATAAAATGAGAACAACTTGTCCCTAAATAAAGAATCACATGCAGTGCTTAATAAATAGGAACAGAAAAGGTCACATCTCTGAAGTTTAATACACTTCGGTCGAAACGCAGCCCTTGGCCCTGGCTCAAACGAACATTTAGTAAGATGTGCCGCCCACCCCTGGGGGAAGGGATCTTCCATTCAGACATCTCTACTGCTCCACCAGACACTGCCACTCGCACACAGCGAAACCCTCCAGGAAAAGAAAATACAGGCTGTGCACAGCAGCATTTTGTGACAGTACTGAAGTCCTCCTCCTTCTCCTTGAGGCCATGATGTAGGGCCCTGAGAATAAGTCCAAGAGCAGTCAGACAGCATGTAAAATCTCATCTTTTCACCTGCCCAGGAACACTCTAGGCCTAAAAGGACTAAAATTATTCCTTAGCCATTTTCCTCTCTCACATTTCTTCCATTACGTAAAAGCCTTTCTAGATTAACTGAAGTTTGTGTTGCAATTATTTACTACCTCCAAATAATTATTACACATATATGAAATTCTACTTTAAGAAAAAGTGGTATATTAATAAATACACACTGCAACATATCCTAATTGCTACTGAAAAGACTCTTGATCATCCTGCATTACAGCATGTTACAACTATATATTTTTTGAAAGAACACAATCCAGCATTATCAGTTTTTCATACAGCCAAGCACTAATTGCAGTAGCATTAGCTTTTGAGTTTCATCACACTACATGTTAATACGCTGTACATTTGTTCGCTTTCCACAAGTAACTACCTAAGTGTAAATACAAAATATGAAAAACGTATGATCATGTACAGCATATTTTTAAAACTTATAGTCCTTCCTAGTCTGGTCATTACAACATCAACTAGCATTAAAAAAATTCTGCTGATACACAGAGCACTTTTAACAATTGCTGTCTGTACTTATTAATGCAATTCGCATTTCTAGATTCCCAGAGGCTTCACCTTTTCCTGCTTTGCAGTTTATAAAAACAACCAAAAAAACCTCCACCCTAGACCCCCCAAACCAGGTGTGCATGAGTCTGTCAATGCACCTGGACATTTTCAGTCTTTAAAAAAAACCCAGACAATCAACAAAATTGTACTGTTAAAATCAGTGAATTCTCAATTAAATTGTCAAGTAATCTTAAAATAGCTCATTTTCTGAAATTATTTCATTTGTTTTAACTGAGTATTTTTAAAGCTTGTTAAAATATTATACCCAAACCATGAAGCTAAACACGTCATAATGAAGGATGATATTAACAACAAAAATTATATTTATACTCTTTTACAAATCACAGTATCCAGTTCAATGACACACAAGCAGATTTATAACAAAACTAGTCTCACAGGACTACAGAACCCTTTAAAAGCAGCATTTCTGCCATCTTCAACAGGCTTTTGCAGCTTGATAGGTAGAGATAATTTGTATTTCATGCAGCTAATGGTCATTAAAGACCCCCCCATATTTCTCTTAAATTGCATAAATTGGAAAATTGTTCATTTCCTCTTCCTCCAGCTCTGTTTTCATGTATGATGAATTTAGGGATGTTTTGCTGAAAATGGGAAAGACATTATACTACATACAGATATGCCTGCTGAAAACAATTCAATGAATTAAAAATAACTGCGGACTGCAACTGACCTTTTGCATAAACCATATATCTCCATTTTTTTGACATGCCTTAATGATTATTAGAGTTTGGCTCAATGAAAGTGACTGAAGAGTACAATATTTAGCATCAGTTTTATATTATTTACAATTTCAATGATCTATTTACAGAGGTTTATGATCCCCATCCTGGAAATCTTACTCAGATGAATAATCCGATCTCATGCAAGCATTTTGAAGGAGAGATGCAGGACTGACAGTTTCATTCTGATATAAACACAAGATAAACGGGTAGATAAACCATATAGATCAACTTAGGTAGTGGATGCCTCCTTCCTGAAGACAACGTGTCTGCGCGGGGTTTCTGGGCAGATGAGCACAGTAATGTTGAGTCCAAAGTCTTGACGAGCTCCAGGAGCTCTGCAGCACTTCTGATGGAAACATACTACAGTCAGCTCTACTCTGCGTGTATCCACTCCTCCTCCAAGACAAAAAACTCAGGATCTCCAGCACCACAGTGTGCATAAACACATTTTTCAATATTACGCTTCATATGTTATTTCTAGTCAATACAAAGATCACAGCCTAAGATGTACTTAATATGGGTTTACCTCTATGAGGAAAAGGGATGTATTTAACATCGCTTCCATCCTAAATCCATTTTTTAAACTAAAATTCCCATGGAAATGTATGTTTTATTCATTTTGATATTAAATACATGGAGAATCACAACTGTGAAAAATACTTCTGTGGCTAGTGATGTTTTTAGTTTTGAAAATTATATTATGTAAATATTTATCAAGTTATTATTCATAAGAATTTTTAAATAACAAATCTTAACAACAGACAGAATAAGGATACATATAAAAATGTGTTAGAAATTATACACATTTCTAGTTCAGAGCAGATGCAGTTATTGCCAACATCTTCCTCACTGGTACCTTTTTTTCAGTTCAAAGGTTTGCACACAAGGTTTGCACACATTGATTTTCTGACATTTTCAGGATGTGGCCTTACAAACACTCAAGTAACTTTCTCCAGAGATGAAGTCCAACTCTGCTCCAAAGCTTCTCAGTCAAGCTACTTACACATTTGCAGAATGAAGCTCTTGGTATAGACACAGATATGCACGGCTAAACGAGATTTGGCTACCAATTTAACAATGTGGTATTCTGTATCAGACAGAGCAACAAAGGAAAGGTGACATGTTCTCCTCTGTGAGCTGTAAATACCAACCATCACACCACTTAATAGGTTTATTTTATTAATAGCGTATATGTAAATTCTTCAATGCAAGTTTCTTTTGAACGGTGAAAGACTGGTAAATTCTTAAAAGATAATAATCAGCAGTGCAGTGGTTCCTTGATGGTCTGTAATTACCCAACTGTCCACTATTTGAATGACAGCAGCAAACTACCACTCACCGTTAGTTTATTTTTATTTATAACTCGTTCTTTAGGTAAGAATCCATTAATTACAAGCAAAACAAATTACTTACTTGAAACACTTCCCACAGAGGCTTGTTTTTTTACTTGCATTAATCTAGCTGAGATATACATGACAATTTAAATGGAGGTTAAACTGATGTAAATAAATGCAATTATTTGAAAGCAAACAGGATTCAGTCACATGTATTTCTGCATGAGATTACCGTACGTTTTCCTCTGGCATGTATCATGAACAAACACTGAACCACAGGAATTCCAGAAGGCTGCGGATTTTAAAACTTCCTACTGACGTGAAATTTGACAATATGGCACAGTACTCTTTCTTTTAATTTTATATTATTTGCCTGAGGTAACATCTTGTGTAATTGTTCTTAAGATAATTACCCGTAGAGCTGCTTAAGCTGGAGGGATGGCAAAAGGTTTGAATTTCACAGACTTTTTTGATTTGCTAATAAAAATCTGCAGACGAAACCCACGTGCGCCCGAGTCACGCACTCAGGAGCTCTGCGGATTCTGACATGGCGGCAGCGCCGTGTCAGCCTTCCTATGTGGGACTGTGCCCCATGGCCACCATCTCAGGCCTCCCCTGGGCAAAACGCTTTCCTGTCGCAGCCCGGCCAGCCTGCAGTGACCACCAGCACCCCCTGCCAGGCCCTCACCCCTTTTGGGGAACCCTGCCCTCAGGCAGCCCCAGCCGATGGGCAGGCCTCGGCCCACCATGGTGGGGAAACAGCAGCTGCTGCCCGGGGACTCCAAGAGGCGTGGAGAGTCCTCCTGCCACAGCCCCAAAACCACCCACTCGTGATGTGAAAGTATTGTGTGCACATATATGTGCATCTATACACACTACATCCAAACAATACTGGGTTTCTCTGTATCTTTCTCACAAAAACTTATCAATTTATGTGCAAGTAAAACCTATCCGTCGTGGAGTAACACAAAACAAAGTTGGTTACTCTGATCTAAGGCCAGAGCCACTTCAAAAGCAATTATTAACTGAAAGGACACACCAAAATTAGTAGCTGCAATCTTGCAACCTTTTATAAAGGATTTAAATTTCAAAAGTGAAAGTTATTTGTGAAGTTTGTGTGTGTTTTTCTCATACTCTGCACTGCTTTAGTTTTACTATTGCACAGCAGCCCTCATTGCAGCTCTTTGAAATGAAAAAGAGTGAAAAATCACCATACACCAGGAGCGATGCTGAGGAGCTGACAAACTTCCATGCTGCAGGCATGCTGGGCAGCCCAGCCTTGCTCCTGCCGAAGACAAAAAGGGTTTTGCCACCAGTGTCACTGGCAGCAAGATCAAGCTGCCCAGGGCAGCAAAGTTTTTCAATCCAGCTGGGTGGTATGATAAAGACTCCAGGCCACAGTGATCTTATTGTACTCTGCAGGGGTTAAAAAAAATCACCCAGTTTAATGTACCAAACCATTTCAGCCACCATTTTTGCCTTTTGCTGTCACATGGGTCTTCTGGAAATTATTTAAAATAATATATAAATATGAAATACAAAATGTCAGTTTTGCATCCTGCTAATCTCAGCTAAAGTTCTATGCAAGAAACACAAAATAACATCATAAAATGTAACCAATAACATCAAAATACCCGGACAAATAATTAACCTTCTATGTGCTGTACAGTAGTCTTGATGATGGTTGTTTTGGGCAACACAAGTTAGGACTAATTGCAAAAGGAACAAGTTTCCATAATCAAACCAATGTAGGGACACCGGTGGCTCACAGCACCTTCAGGGAGGCATTGACTGTTCTTCCTCCTTTACGGATGTGGAGGCACAAGCATGGCCCTGTCTTACTCGTGCTCTGTTGGAGAGGATGCCCAGAGGATGGGGGGCTCCCAGAAGCAGTTTCCTACGAGACCAGATCTCACATGCATTTGCAGCAGCATTTCTGTGTAAGGGCCAGTCACAGTCACAGTCTGGCCCATATAATCCATTAACCCAAACAGAGATCAATTCCTGGGAGAAGTCTGTCCCATTTTTTAAGAATTACTTTGTCGCCAGCATTGTAAATCTAGCAATAAACTGTTGCGAAACTCTATCCTCTCTCACATGTAAAAGAGCTTTGCAGAAAATGGATCTTGGGGGATAGGGAGACACAGGGACATCTGTCTCCAAATATTTCAAAGCACAGCTTTTCTACCTGGGACTATGAATACATTTTTCTGTTTTTGAATATTTATGTAACTAGTGCATTTTTAGAATGTTATTTTTACCATTATTTTGATAAACCATAGCTTTGTATGGTCACTTCCAAAAAATATAGGCAGGAATATCTTTGTCATAGTTACATATTGTCATCAGACATACATATTTATAACTCTCTATTTCCTTGAATGCTCCACATAAATAGACGCTCGGTGTTTGTCATGTTACATGTCTTGCAGATAGTAAGAACAAAAGACAAACAGCAATGAAGCAGTACAAAAAATAATTTTAAAAAATCTAAGCTGAAAGCATAAAAGATAAATGTTCAGGTATTCACTGGTAACAACTACAAATTTGAAGGCAGTGAGTCTGAGCTATGTTTTGCTTTCCTCAGGCTCCTGAATACAATATCATAGATATGTGAATGGGGAGAAAATAATTTAAATATAATAATATTATTTGTGTAACCGTATTTTATATTGATAGACTAATTTAAAAAATAGTCACCTTTGCCGTTATAACAAAGCTCTAAAATGTAGGAGCTCTAGTGAGAGACTAACCTTAATTTCTTTGCTCCGGTCACGTGAACCTGGTCAGGGTCACAAACAGTTATATACACCCTGTCGTATGGCACAAGGGTCAGTATCTACTAATTCCAGTGGCTACTGTTACAATATTCGACCACCAAAACTTTCAGATCAGAAGTTGAAAGTTTGAGACATTTATGAGTGAGAACAGAGGCTCCTAATTTAAAACGTGTGTGACCTTAATATAGCATTTAGGGGTTCAGAATGTTCTTATGTACTTTGCCTAATACCACAGTTTTACAATACTCCCTCACTTCCAGTTGTAAAACTATGAATTGATTTACCTTATCTGTAAATTACAAAGAACAGCGCTCTGAAAAAATGCAAATTCCCATGACTATTCGAACCACTAACAGGCAAAATAGTTTTCCTTAATGCCAAAGCAGAATAAAAAGAACCTGTGTATAACCCTTAATTCCAGCCATAAGTTAGCATTTTCACAGATGTGTATGTTTTTTAGAAAGTACTATAAATCAGAATGATTATGTACTTGTCAATGATAACTCTGTTTATGTAAAATAATCTTATAATGGGACAGAATAATCTGTCTTAATCAAAGACAGATTTATATCCATACGGTCCAGTTATTCACAGATTGTAACAAAACATTAAAAAATCTAGATCTGACACCATTGTAAGCCTTGCATACACAATTGCCTTCTTCATGTGTGATACAACAATGAAAAACTATCACCTACTCTTGCTGCCATTGAAGTCAGGGATACATTCTCATTTACATCACTCACAATTGGGTGAGACATCAAAACTAGTGTCCAGCTTTTGAAAACTCCTTAAAAACAGCTACCATATCTATTTGACTAACTCTGATTATTCCACAACTTATTGGAAGTATCTATTAGCCCAAGGAATTAAAACAAAACTCAGAAAATTATGAACATGCACAGTATTTTCTATAATTTCCATAATTCCACCCATAAGTTTTTCCATAATTACTCTTAGAGTACAAGAATCCAACTCAGAAACCTGGTACACCTAACAATTTTCATTAGGAAATTACTTAATAAATGGCAGTATGAAATACAATAGAAATGGAAGACCTGTACACTGTGACACATTTCACTTTTCATTGATGGGAATTAGTATATTACCGATGAATGATATTCGCAGCAAAATCTTTATTTAATCATCTGTAGTCTTTACGAAGCCAAAACACAGTGCGCCTACAATAATATAACTACAAAAACCGTGTGAACAAATATAACCAAACCTTCAGGCCTTGCACAGCCAAAATATCCACTATTTACATGGTGATTTTGCCTATGGCTCTTACTCGTAATGTTTCAGCAGCTCTTTTGATAGGAGCAATATTAATAAATGAACTGGAAAACATTAAATAAACAAAGCAACGTATTTTTGGTCTGCAAAAGTTTAATGCGGAGAAATTAGTTCTCTAGTTATGTTTTTGTATCAATGTCAGTGAAATTTCCGAAAAGTAAGGTACGGTCAAGAGCAACTTGAATTCTTTATATGGATTGTGCTTCAGATAAAAATGGTCAGATTTTATTCAAAGTACAGAACACAACAATAAAGTTTTAGTGAGACAGAACAGTGCAATAACTCAAGAAAATTAATGCCATGAGCAGTTTTTCCTCTCTTTTTGACTGCAATGGTCAACAAAATAAATGAAGAACAACAAGAGAGAATCAATGCAAAGGCCTAGAGAGTAACTCCCATTTTTTAAACTATTAATTTTGCGCTTGGTGTCAAAGGCAATGACAGTAAGCACTGAATAAATACAAAACTTCTTTGAGATTGCTGGGTTTTTTCAAGATGAAAAATGCACTGGCTTGGAATGTTTATTTGAACCAGCTGTATGGTATTACTATAGAGAGTCAGGAAGTTAATATATTCTTTGGAAGTCCAGTATCATAATAAGTTATTCTAGCAGCCCTGGTAAATGAACAGAGGACATGCAATGTGATTTGGCAGCCCAAGCGCAGACACTGCGTATACTCCTAAATTCAAGCTACACAGCAGCTACAAGTTACCAGCACTGGGTTGTGCCAATAATTAGAAGACTGACTGGTAGAAAGAGGGCAGAATCAGAATTAATATCAACATTTCCTAGAACATGTGATGAGACTGATCTTCTCTGAAATTAATACAATAAAATATTCTGACTGAAATCCCTTACATGACAGGGTCAGGCTCATCCCTTACTGTACCTCTTTTCATTCCTTACAGTATTTTATTCTGGGAATTTTACTCCTATGATTTATGCAACCATGTCCTCATTGTTTTAGTGCTGGCGATACAGCAACATGTTGCGATATGAAGCACTGGAAAATCAAATAAATCTTTTTTTTAACAGAAATTTCCACGGCAAGCTGATGCGCAACAGTTGTAGGGAAGGAAGGGTATATATTCAGATATTCCAGTTAAGAAGAGCCATGAAATCTGTTTATATTCTGAATCTCTCTCATAAAACTATTAATGGTGAAATCCTTCATAGCACTACAATCAATCTCTCTGTAACTATTTAATAGCTATGGTGAAGCAAATCAAATGATTCTCATAATCAGGGATAAAATACAACACATTTTGCAATCTATCAAGTAGAAGATCACTTACTTGTACTATTAGTGTCTAAAGATGAACTGCCATGCTCTAGTCATATTAATTTTATTACATGAAGTTTAAAGCAAATTAATTTAAAGTTATTGCTGAATTTCAAGGCTAGATGTACATTTTTATGGCAAGACAATGCAGGAATGTAAGTTATGACACTGCAACATCTAGGAATAGCAGAGTAAGTTAAAATTACCATAACAGATGTTTTGATTTTAAGTCTGCATTCCCTTACTCTGGCTAAAGTTGTCACAATCTTCTGGTTGCCTAAATATGGATTATTGTTATCAGCCATATCCCGTCATCCTTAGGCAACTTTCCCAAAAAGGGAAAGGAGGATTTTCTTTGAGTGACAGATGCGGAATAATGACAGATGCAGAATTCACCATTTTTTTAATCCTCCGTCTGCCATGTAGAATACAATGTGGAACAGTTCTGGAACACCTTTTCTTTGCAGACAAGGACAAAAGCCTCTTTGAGAAAGTACCACTTTTACCTAACTTTTTGCCTCCATAGACCGATATAGATGTTAAAAACGAATCAAAATCTTAGAATGTGCAAAGAATTTGTCTGCATTTATTTATGCTTAAAAATGGTTTATGCTTTAAGCTGCTATATCTTCACTTTCTTTAAATTACATAAACAATTTATTTTCAAAAATATGAACAGAGGCATATAATGGTTTAGTTAATTTGAGCAGTCTAGCCATTAAATGTAGAAAAATACAAACCAAATATATTTACTGATGTAATTGGCACAGCTGTATAGATCCCAACAGGGCTTTACCAGCTTGTGCTAGGAGATGCTTTGGCCCATAATATTAGTCTAATACATTGGCCTGTAAATAACCAATTAGGTGAACAAGTACTCTGGTATGTGCTTACATTTTAAAGTACGTCTTATCTACTTGATATAACAACTCTTTTTAAGTTAATTGGTTATTTTAGTACATTCACAGACTATTTAAAAACTGTACTAGATGACATTCTTTTGGATCCCATACAGGATAGTCTAAATTCTGAGATTTGTTTGTTTGTCTGTTTGGTTTCCAGAGGACTGTAGTGTAATGACAACATACTAAATAATTAAATTAGGTTACTGCCACAAATTGCAGTCGTGACTCCATTTCTATATGAAAAATCCTTATGGCGTTTTTTCCAGCAGAATGTGGCATGGTGATCCCAGGGATGTGTGTGGATGGTGGGAAGCACAGAGCAGGACTCTGCCCCCAAGCCTGAGCAGCGTGACCCACCCAACCTCAGGAGCTCCGTAACTTCCATGGTGTGAACAGCCTTCAGCACCGGGAAGTTCCAACACTAGCAAAACTAACAGGTTGCTCAACCCCAGCATTCTTCCTTTCTCCTCCGACTCCTGTTCTTCACAGCCACGTTCAAGAAGTCTTGAACTTCCAGCCAAATGATGGTCTCCAGTTTTACCCCACCCCAAGAGACGCAGGGCAGTCAGACCAATCTTACTACTAAGTGGGGGGTTTTGCACTTAGACTGAGGCCAGTGGCTGGGAAACGAAGGTCACAGTGAAACAGGGCAGAGGGAAAGGGTTTCTGACAGTTTTCTCTGATGCTGGGAGAACTCCACAGATGAATGCACTCTTTTCAGTCTCACCATACAGCACAAGAGAGAAAATCCTACCACAGAACCTCCCAGGGTTTCCAGCCTCTCAGCTGGGCTTTGCCTCAGAGACGATGCCTTGACAGGAACAGATGTGATAACAAATGACCTTTAGAATTGCACCCTGAGAGCTGTTGACCGTTTCCTGAAAGCTGTTCATCCTCCTGAGCTCCTGGCTTTAGTCTGGAAACCTTGAGATCCTGGCATACAACTAAAAAGGGTCAACAACACGAAAATAAAAGACAAAGCATAAGACTTAGAACCAGAAGAAAGCAGGGGCAAAACCAGAGTACACACATTTTAAGAGTCTTCCTCTGCTTTTAAAGAAAAAATCACAAATCTAAGCTCAATGCCAAAACTCAGTATTATCTTCATCCCCGAAACAAATAAAAAAATCTGAGATGATCAAAACTGCATCAAATGATAACACAATAAAAATTGGGTTCAAAGCTATTTAAATTTTGTTCCAATTCAAATGATACCAAATGTATAGTATTAGATAATGTAATAGTTGTATATTCCCCTGAGTGTGCTCAGATTTGCTGTGCAACTCACAAAACGATCTTTCCCAAGGTCATCGTGGAGGGTCAGTGGTGCACGGAGAAAGCAGCACACCTGGGGAGGGCCAGAGGAGAGCCGCTGGATGCAGACGTGTGTCCACACACGTGAGAGAGGGAGATGGGAGACTATATATTTGTTCCTCTTGGACTCCAACTACAGTGAAAACCTCCTCAGCACTCACTTCTTGTAAAGCTCCTTGAAATCAAGACTATGGCCGTATCCCATGAAGTGAAAGTCACGTTTCACCCATATGCTCACTGAGGTTTATGTTGATGACTTCAGGCTTTCTCATCTAAGTCTTCTCAAAAAAAAAAAAAAAAAAAAGGCGGAAAGAATAAGAACATGCTCACTGGCATTCCATTTTTAAGGCAAGTTTGGGAAAAAACGGGCCCTGATAATACAATGATATGCTACATCTCATTCATTGCCTGTGAGAGACAGAGAAGAGAAAAAGGGGAGGGGGAAGCAGGAGGCAGAATGAGACAGAAAGCAGAAGCAGAAACAAAGATCTGCAGACAAAACGAAAGGAGGGCTGACATCGGGGAATGCACAAAAGCTGCCTCTTCCTACATTTGTTAAAATTAAACATACACACAAACTACAAAGCTGAAATGAAAAACACAGGCAGGCTTATATGCCTTTATCCTTTCAAGCAGCGGAATTATTTTCTCAGTGATTTTTTTTCCCTGTCAGTTCCTGTGCTTTCCTTGCAATGCCTTCTCGTTTCTCACTTGTCTTTTCCCGTTTTTCTTTTCAATGCCATCTTGCTTTGTTCCTTTTTCTTTGCTTCTGTCTGCATCTTTCTTCCTCTTCCTTTCTTCTCTTGCTCTCCCTTGTCTTTTTTGTCGTGCTCTTGCTCTCCTACGTGTTCCCTGAGCACATGAAGAACATGAGCACAAATAGTGGAAAAGCATTTTTCCCTGATCTTCCTTTTCTATCCCCATGTGGTCTGACTGCTGTATCTCTGTTAGGTTTTAAATACACATGGGGAAGCCACTTGTACTCCCATGTGTTTTAGAACCATCTACAGTAGCACGCTGCAGGAAAAACATGTGGGAAGGGAATGTGTCTGAAAAGTTGCTTGTACTCCCTCCAACACGTGGGCCACATTTAACAAGGTCAAGGGACAAGTGTGGCTCACAGGCATTAGTTTGGCTGGTACTATAAAAAGGATCATGCATTCTTCTTTCTTTTACCTGCACACACTCTGCAGTTAATCACTCATCTGAATACAGCTGACGGAGTTTCGATTGATCTATTTTTATTTTGGGGTTAGATGATCAGTTTCACGTATTTTAGGAACAGATTATCATATCTTTTTTTCCCAGTTTGACAATTCCAAGATACTGAAGGATATAAACGTAACAAGAGGAAACCTTTTTTTTCCCTTTGTCTTCCCTCCTGCGTGAGAGCATCATGCACACTGCGATTGATCAGACAAGGGTATGCCTGTTAAGCTGGCTGGCTGTTCCTAAGGCAGATACTTTCTGCTGAGAGTTCCTTCAGAACTTTCCTGCTACAAGACCAAATTCACACAAAATGTCTGAGAACTGTTGGTTCGTATTATGCACATTTTGACACCTTTCAGCTGGCTTTCACAGATTTTCAAAGCACCTGTTCCAATACAACCTGTCTTTTTGGCAGCAACTAGTACCAGTAAGCCCCTGATTTTCTTTCCTCCTTCATTCAACCGTTTCTAACAATGTACATGTCAAAAAATATAATTAAATGAAAGGAGGCAAACGCTGTCCAGCTCTCCTAGATATGGACCATGCTTCCTGCAGGAAAAAAAAAAAAAAAACGTTTGCATTGTTACACAGAGTAACTAAACTATTCTTGCCTGTCACTCATTTCTTAAGGGAAAGGTCCAGCTAACTTGCAAGTGGGCTGTTTGCCATGTGAACAGATGGGCACGGGGCTCGACAGCCAAGAAATGATGGATCAAATTTTGAAATTTGTTGCTCACTCTCCACTCCAATAGTTCCTAATTGGCCTCAATGGAATTTTATCGCTGTAAAAATGGTGTAATGGCAACAACGTTTGAGTGAACAAATATACAGCCCATCTAGACGCTGCAAGCAGGCTTCCTGGCTGACAAAATCTGATGCCATCAGCAAATGTCTGTTACAAGCTGACGTAGCTCTCTAAGGTTAACATGTTCCTATGTGAGCATATAGTGGAGTTGAAAGGGAGCATCTAATGCTTATTTTAATGCTGGTCCAAGAAAAAGTCTTTTGTTTTAGTAAGTATAACCGTTCAGGCAAAGAATGGGTTCACTTGTGTCTTATAATATGAATAAGGCAAAGGAGGTGAGAGGTTCTTTCAATGATGCACTGTTTATAATACATTGTCTAAAATACCTACATAACAAATATTCACAATTTAACATAGCAAATTGACCAAAATTAAATCATATTTGACTGCTACTAATAGACCAAGAAAATAAACTTTCTTTTAGAAGAAGATTGTTTCCCAGCTTTCTAAGTGCTGCTATGGCAGTATGTGTTCACCTCAAATTCCTTTGTACTCAGTGAAAATATAGGATATGAAAACAATGTAGATTTATCTTTGCATCTCATTGACACCCTTATTTAGTTCTGGTTTGTATCATCAGCACTTTGAATTATGCCGAAGAAAAAGTCTTCACTTTACCTACAAAATACAGGCTTCTTACGATTCTTCATATTTGTTCTTCATAGTTTCGTAATTTTAACTCTGTCCTTCGGTTATTATTTTCACAATATCAACCTTGTATTATGTTAACTAACACCAGCAGTTGCAAGCCAGGATCTTAACATTTTGTTTATACCGTAATGGGAATTTCTTGCCCTGTGCCTCTTTCTCGTATACATTTTGACAGGTTACTAATGCGTTTGCAAAAATAGTTGAAGAGTCGTATGAGTGCACCAATAAGAAGTGATGACGACTGAAATTAGTGGTACCTTTAGAAATACACTGTATTTTTAATAAAATTGCACATACAGTAGAAGTAGATAAAATATTTTTATAAGAATGTACACAGTACATATATCCATGAAAAAAAAAGCAATTTCCTAGAGTCTCTTCCAATTTTCCTCCACCACCTCAGGCCCAGTGCTATTTGGTATGGACAGATTAGGGTAGCTGATGATTCTTATTGATTTAAATGTCGTGCTAGGAAGCCTAAATCCCCAAGAGCAATAGAATCTCCCCTATCACTATCCTACTGCTTATTGACCTAATTCACTAACCAACCATCAGGGTTTTCTCTCACAACAAATAAATCTTGCATGAAACAGACAGTACATGGACACTCGTAGTTTTCAGTGATGTTGCCAATGAAATAAACTTAGACACCAAAGCATTCCTCTTTGTTTTCTCAAATTAACCATAATGTCATTCGCTGTTTAAAAATGGGCAGAAACCACAACTGTATTTTTATACCAAAACTAGATCTACAAGCTGAAATAAACTTGATATCATGTGAACAATGCAGACTATTCAGCACGTGTAAAATTACATGTATTTCAATGCTCTGATTTGCTGTAAGTTATTGCTGGAATGGCTGCTGAAGAAGGTCTAATGGTTGCAGCATTGGAACCACTAAATGAGGTATTACTCAGAGCCAGTGTGTTTACTGCTCCAAATTCTGATAATTAGCAAACTTCCTCTTTCATTAATTGAGCCAAACAAATTAAGAACGAGCCAGGGTTTGTTATGTTATTCTGAGTCTCACAGGGCAGTTGCTACAACTAAAACTTTCAACTTGGCCTCTGCAGCCGCCTGCATCTGAACTCCACTCTCAGTGATTTTACTGGGTCAAATAACACCCTTGTTTACAGTAAAAGGCAGGAGTCTAAACTTAGTGGCTCTGTAAAATGTGGTCATCACTGGATATTAAATATGTTCATCAAAAGAGAATACAAAAAATACACTATATTTAAAACAACCAACCAACCCTCCACACTACTTTGATAGGCAGATCTGTTTCAGAGAAGAGGCCTAATTCTGCTCCCAGTAAAGCTGATCAGAACAACAAGGTCCTAAATTACTGGTCCTCTCATCAATATCAAGTTAAGCTTTTATCAATGCAATTTGAAGTAGTATTAAAAGCAATAAATGCTAATTTATAATTGTTGATATTATCAAACCAAGATCATTTGCAACCATACGAAACTGTGCCAGATTTTTATCACATTATAAAGGTTAACATAAGTGTTACAAGAAACATCAATGAGCTACGCACACTACGTTTGCTTTTGGTTAGATAAGTATGCTTTGTAGTAGTTGATATTCCCTCTAGATAATGGATATGGGCCAGATTCTCTGCTGAGACAAAGCAATATAAGTAATTTGAAGGCAGATATGCTGATTTACACTAGCTGCAGATCTAGCCCGAGTATCTTTAGATGCAATAAAACATCTTAAATAAGTCCGTTTCCTAACTATTACTCAGCCATTCCTCACTAGTGCCAAAAGGGAACTGCGAATGCCAAGGTCTGCAGGATTTTATTTATCAAAGCTGCTTTTAAGGCATCTATCATTTTGGCATGCAAGCCTTGCTTTATGATCAGAATCAAACGTTTTCATGAAACAGCAGGATTAATTGTAGCAAAAAATGTCACATAGTGCTCGTTCTTGCTGTAATATCTCTTCCTTTTTTTTTTTTTTTAAATGAAAACTGCATATTCTGTTAGTAGATTTAGATACTTTTGCTGCTTGGTACTGCTGAACTGTATAAAGAGAATTTAAAATTTTATACCATGCATCTCTTTAAATACCGGATTACTGATCACTCATTATTTGTATTTCTGTATTTATCTACCTTGTTAAGAAGTTAATTAAGTGCAGAGCTAAGAAAATCACATTTCTGTTTGTTATAAAAATACAAAATTATTTTACCAATTAGGTGCTATACTAAAAAACATTTTCATTTCCTGACATTAAACATCTGTAGACAAATAGTACCTAAAACATACAGCCTAATATTCTTTTGAGCTTTAGCTATTTTTACTTACATTTTCTGAAAGTCAGCTTATAATAATTACTGTTCTACACACATCTCTAGCACTAATGTGACAGACTGTGAACGCTTCTTGACAATAGAGCATAATATCCTCCTTACAAGCTTCCAACAGCAAGGCTACAATCTTGCCATTGAGTGTATAAACATGCAAAAAGGCGTACTTAAAACACTGACAAGTTTCAAATGTGTTTGGTTTACAGTTTAAAAGCACATACAGATTAGACATTTCTCAATAAATCTAAAAACTAAGGCTAAATATAAAGAACTCTGAGTACTATGTGTGACATCTGTATCTGAGTACTGCATGAACAGCAGGTACAACTTTGTAGTATCTGTAAAAGATGTCAGGTTATTTGAAAAGCAGCAAAAATTTCCACTTAAAATCTACTACCAACGCATGTCACTTACAAAGAGAGAAAACTAATATAATCACTAAAAAGCATTCCCTAGCATTTTTGTCAGTAAAACAAACTATGTTAATCTGTGACACAGGACTGGACATGGAATTACAGTAGCAGTTCCACTAAAGCAGCAGGAATCTTTGTATTTCTCCATCCGACATTAAAGGCGGCATCTTTTATGTAGGCCTCTTTTATAAATCCCCACGAATTTAGTCAAAGACACTACAGTTTTATCTTAAGAAAGAACAAATACATTATGAACTACATAGCTTTATTTCTCTGTGAGAGAAAAAGAACGACCGAAAAATCAGTAAATAGAGGGCTTCCACTTAATTAGAAGGACTTAAAAATATGTCAAAACACACAAAAAGACAAAGGTGCTGTCCTGGAGGATGTACTGTCTAGCACATCACAATGACACTTGCTCACATGCCTAAATCCTTACATCCTTTTATTACTCATTTTGTGTAGACATAAAGTGTACAAATCCTCCTGGAGATTTTTCTAATTTGACAAGAAATAATGAAATATAAATAAAACCAATATTTTTCGAGTATTAATATTACATATGTTTTAGAAAAATTAGGGGGAGATGGAACTTTTATAATACGTAAGACTTTCACTGATTGTTAGAAATCAGAGGAGCGATGATGTTTTAAACAAGTGGTACTTCTCTAGTTGCCTCTATTCCTGAGAACTTAAACAATGATTGAAATATTAATAGCTTAAAAGTGTATAATTTAAAAGTGAAAGCCCCAAGGTTTTTATTTTTTTTTTTAAACCTAAGAATATGTGGCTCTTCTCATGTACGAAGGGAAAACGAGGAGAATTTCAGTTTTGACAAACGGAAGCTAAAAACAAGTCAGAATTAAGCTAATCAAAAGGTAAATAAATAAGTCCTTCTTATTTTTAAATAAATTAATGTAACTTAATTCCAAAAATACTACCTAGTAGCAAAAATGTTTTTCAGCTTAAAATTAGAACTTAAAAATATTAAGTACCTGATCAAAAATGTATTCAGCTACTACAGGTTTTACCTTACTGAAATAAGTCAAGTGTTTTCAGACATTTAATTTAAAAGCTAATTTCCTTAACTGTTAATCAGAACTATTTGTGAGCAAACAGAGTATGATTTGTTGAATAGTCATAAAATATTTTTTAAAATATGTGACAAGTACTACACTTTCACCAGATACGAGGACTGTCTACAGCAATCGTATCAAATAAATAATCCACATAATCTGTTGGTTCAAGGCAGTATTTCATTAACTGTATTGAATTTTTGCACCTGTGACATGAGAGAAATTTTCCTGGGCCTTTCAGGGTATGCAGTCTCCTTTTCTTGGGTGCTATGATCATGCCAGTGACTGATACAGCAGTATCACATTTTTTTTCAGATACAAATCCAGCAAGAAATACATTTTGTAGAAAACTGTTACTTATTCTTTACTGTTCTTATCTGCTTCAGACATTTCATTCAGCAAAATACATTTTATAATAAAGAATACTGACTTAAAAGTTCTAGGGGTTTTCCATTAGTGTATGGATGAAACCCTTGGAAGTCAGTAATAATTTTGCAGAAAACTAACAATATAATATTATCTTAACTATCTTTTAACTCTGTGAAGAGCAATACACGGAAAAAAAAATGCTAATCTGAGACTTTTCAGAAATACTTATGCTAACTCTTAAATTTTATGAATTAGTCCTCTGGACATGCTAAGTGATTTCCCTTCATTTTGAACAGTTGCATTATTTTGTTTTGACTAACAAAGCACAATCTGTAAAAACTACATGCATGGACTGAGGTAGTTTGTTTCCCTGATTAATTAATATTCAAGTGCTAATGCATTTCCTTCATCATTTCTTTATTCTGTATAGAGTTTAGCTTCCTCTTGGAAATTGGAGTGAATGGGGTTTTAAAATGTGTATACGCTGTGCACAAGTAGTAAAATCTGATAGCAATCTGACAGTCTGAGTCTATCTCGTCCTTTTTGGAGCGAAAAAGAGAGAAGGAAAAAAAGTCAAGCTGAGAGGTTGGATAGAAGAATTTAAAATATAAATTTTGTGATTAAAACTAGCTAAACTTCCGTATACTACAGAATCTTGCAATGACTCTTCAGCAGTTGTTCTGCCTTTAAAGCTAATTTTTATTTATAGATTTCAATATGCTATAAACAATAAGGGGGTGTTGAAGAATAAACTTCTGTAATATGCAATCGTGCCATATGTGAACATTTCTAATTTTGACGGGTGAATATCCTTTTTTATAGCCTTGGTCTCTTTAACTTTGTAATTCCCCAGCTCAGAGCTTTGTCCTCTCCTCCATTTTATGTTTTTCCTTCTCCTCCATTTTATGCTGTCTTTTCTTAGGTATCGTGTCTCTATTTGACAGCCAACACCAAAAGGCAGAGAAAGCCTTGTTTTGTCAACCCACCTGTCTGTTGCCATGCCTTCCCTGTTTCTGTCAAAACAAAAATTACCAGGACTTGTCAGTCAGAGCCCTGAAGCTCAGGGTTCATAGATTCACTGGTATTAATTTTTGTGTCCAAGTATCGGGCCAGTGATATTACTTCAGATCACACCCCAAAACTCTGAGCGTTCGTTCTTCACGGTATCATGAGGCCTAGTACTGCACACACCTTGGCATCAAGGGCCTGATCCTGCAGCCAGCCTGGTTTTCCTTTTGACCTCAACTTGGGCAGAACTGAGACCTGAGTACACAAACGCGTCCTTTTACAACACGGTGACCAGACAACCCACAGGGCCAGGAAACTGAGGGGGCAGAGTCACCGATCGCCCATGCTCTGCATCCGCGCTGAAGGGGACGCATGTGCTGACAAGCGGGCAGTTGAGTTTGCATCAATTAACTGTATTCATGAACAAAAAAAATTGAAAAAAAAAATACAGTGATAATCTCAAATGTACCGTGATTCAAATAATGTGGTGGGATGTGACAAAGCCTGCTTTTACCATTCCTGCTGCAACAAAACTTGAACTGGCCTCCAAAGCTGGACTGAGCCCTTAGATGACTGATTGTAATTAGTGCAAGCTACAGATACATATACAAAATTCTAACAGCTTTTTGATTAAATCAGCTACCACTCAATTACCATAAATAGTTCAGATGAAATTAAACGTGTTTGTTCAAAGCTGTTTCCTAGTAAGTCCAGTCCTCTGACAGCACCATCAACCTGCAAATGGATTTGCAGCACAGGTCAGCAGATAATCGAAAGAGCAGATTGTACCCACTGTTTTAAATTAAGTTACTCTGGAATATTATACTTTACATTTACTACTATCTGACCTGCTCTTATTAGCAACACTGTTTAAGAGAAATAACATTGAAAACTTAAGGGAAAATGCTCTGCTCTGTTTTTCTGTTATTTTGCATACTTGACAATAATTTGTGAAGTTGGTTGGTCTCGCACTTTGAGTTGTCTGGTATGTATCCGTAGTGAGAAAGAAAACAAAATTACTATCTTTTTGACATTATAAAGACATTATTTTAAAATCAAGAATTTGACAGAGGCCTTTAGCTTTTACTTATTTTTCTAAGCCGAGCAGCCTGCAACATTGAATTTCCCTTTAAGAAATGTTCAGCAGAAATGTTTGTTCAATAAAGAAGGCCAGACTACAGAGTGATGTTTCTGTCATTCAGAATAGCCACACTCAAAGAAAAACATGATAGCTAAAGCATTTTGCATACTTAAGCTCCGAAGGTTGTATATATCATAACTCATGTGACATTGTAAGGCCTTTACCTATGTTTTATTAGATCAGTCCTAATTTGGTCCTTAGCTGAAATACAAACACATGCCATTTCATTGTTTACTTGCAAAATATTAAGATTTTTTGAGGACTATGGAAATGTTTCAAAATGTTAAAAAAAATGTAATGCAATAGGTTAACACCTCACGTTAGGAATTTATGAGTTTAGCATAGAGATGTTTTTAGACATCTTTTGTACATGTTTACTAAATCACCAGTAAAGGCTGTATTGTCTCTCTGTCACTATTTTACGTATGTCAAAATGTGCAATGCCGTTAACAAAATGCTGTGTCAATCTTTGTGACAAAATTTTTATTCTAAGCTCGCATTTCAGCCACTGGGGGGAAAAAAAAAAAAAGGTGGTTTGATATAAGCACTTGAGGGACTAAACGAGAGGCAGGCAATAAACCCTCGCTGCGCCAGGCGCCGCATCCCTCCCCAAATTCGCCCAGAAACAGCATCGCCTCCCACTTCACACCCCCAGGGCCGAAGGGCGATGCGCCCCCCGGCCCGTGCGCAAGACACGCGCGGCCAGGACGGCGCGGGGGGCGGGGCGAGGGCGGTGCCGCTCTCCGCGCTCCGCGGCCGCGCAGCCCCNCGCGCTGCTCCGCGCCGCCTTCCGCAGCCTCCTGGAGCACCCCCATGCCGGGCTGGGTGAGGCGTGGGGAGACGCCGCGCGGGGGAGGGCGGTGCGGGCCGCGCTGCTCCGCGGAGCGCGCAAGCGGGCGCCGTGCGCCTTCCCCCGGCGTCGCCACGCGCGTGTCCGCATATATATACACGCGTGTCCGTGCTGCCGTGGCCGGCGTCCACGCACACAGGGTGGCTCCCACCCGTGGACGGCTCCCGGGTCCCGCTGCGCTGGGTGTCATCTCCAGCGCGCGCCGCTTCATTAGAGCTGTAGCGGTCGGAAATGGAGGGGGGGAAGGTGCGGGACGGGGTTCCCCGCGCGTTCGTGTCCTCGTGGCAGGGCAACGAGACCGTTTGCCTCGGCCGCTTCGCTGCGATTGTGGGGGTTTTTTTCTCGCGTGGACGCGTCCCTGGGCAACCCCGGCGTGAAGCTGTACGGCCCTGTAATTAATTTTGTGGTATTAATGACGCGGCCGCCGCCTCCGGGCGCGGAGAGAGCCGCCGGTGCCGGCCGGGCAGCCCCGGTCCCCCGCCTGGCCGGGGGCTCCGGCTCCGCTCCTCGCCCTTGGCGACAGGCTGCTGGGAAGCGCGGACGGGGCTTGGAGAGGAAATTGAGGGTTTCCTTTTTTTTTTTTTTTTTTTTTTTTTTTTTTTTTTTCTGTCCGAATGGGGAGGCGGCGGGGCGTGCGACGCCGGGCAGCCCCGCCTGGTACGGCGTGCAGCAGCCAGGGCTTCAGCCCCTCTCCTCCTCCTCACACCTTGCCTGCTTGCCTCGTCCTTTCCGTCTCAAACACCAAATGTGTTTCATTCGGAAGTTTTTGTGGGAAATACACTGTTCAAAGGGTGAGCAGCAGCTCTTGGCACCGTGTGCTGGGATTTGGCAACTAAGTGTGTCATCAGTAATTAATTTATTTTAGACGATCCAGACCTGAAAGATATTGACCCTACAGTATTAAAACATTGCCATGCTGCGGCTGCAACGTGTATTCTGGAGGCAGGAAAGCAGAAAGCCGACATATCAGCTATAAGGTACTAATGCTTCGAAGCTACCCCATTTCTCTAGCGGCCGTTACTTTCAACTGTGCTGCTGAGTTAATGTTGGCAGAAAACTAATAAATTCTTTTTCCCTGTAGCACGTGTCTAGAAGACTGTAAACTGGATAAAGAGAAAATAGAACAATTTTGCACCGAATATCAGGTTTTTAAACCAATTTTAACATATTTGTGTTTTCTTTCCTCTTAAGAGTTTACTGAATCTAGCTTTTTTCTCTTTTCTTTTTTTTTTTTTTTCCTTCAGAAAAACAAGGATGCATTGGAAATCCTGTTGGGAAGGTAGGTCAATCAGTCAGCACAGATATGTAGTTTCGATTACAGCTACTTTGAATCTGTCCTGGAAAACACCTATGCATACTTTAGGTCATTAAAGAAATATTGTTCCATTAAAAAAAAAAAAAAAAAAGTATATTTTTAACAAACTTTAGAAAATAGCTGTTGAAACTTTTCTTCCTCCTTCCAGAATTCTACTCTTAATGAACTTTTTGAACTTGTCAAGAAGCATTACAAGGAGCATGAAAAAGTTCTTTATTGATGGACACTTTAGAAAATGATGTTTTCTTTTAGTGCAGGGAACTTGTAACTGTTGTGTCTTTCAGCATAGGCAGATCTCCTCTCCATATAACTGATGTGTCTTGGCGCTTGGAATATCAGATCAAGGTAATTTTAACACATGAGGGTGTTTTCTTTAGTCTGTTTCAGTGCTGAGACCTGACTTTTTCTATGCTCTTTGTTTTTAATTTAGAGCAATCAACTTCATAAAACTTACCAGCCTTCCTACTTGGTGACCTTAAATGTAGAGGTACTGTACTCCCAGCACCCTCAGAGGAAAAAATGCAATTTTACAATATTTTTTAAAATAAAAGAGGCATTGTTTTTTGGGTTTTTTTGTTTTTTTTTTTTTTTTTTTTTCAGAACAGTGATTCAGGATCACACCCAGATGTTAGTTTTAGTTGCACGATGGAACAATTACAGGTACTTTTTTCCTTCATCGATGTTTCTATGCTGGGATCCAGTTGTGGATGTAAATGTTTTTAGCAACTTGTCAATCAAAATGAAATAATATATTACTATTATACAAAAAAAAAAAAAAGGGGCAGGACTAGGGGGGTAGGGGAGAAACTTCTTCAAAAATTATCCAAGTGGTTTTCCTGTCTTTGCAAATAAAGTTGCAGAGTAACTGATTTTTAGTTGCTTGGGGAGTGTTTTACAGAAGTGCATAGATATATTGTGTTTTCATAACTGTAAAATATAGATATATATATGTGAGGAAATACATCATTTTTCTGAAGCTCTGATTTTCCGTGCTTTAGAGAAATGATTAAAGAAGCTGGTTCAATGATATTAACGTGTCATGATTAAAAACAAAGAACGAACTGAAGACTCTTCAGTGGTGTTAGTGACATGTAAGAAATGTTCTGAAACAAACATTGATCTTTGTTTAGCGATTTAAATGTGTAACTGAACAATAGAGGTATTGTAGTGCTTGGAAGTGACCAAACTGTGGAGGATTGGGAAGAGGGGCTGGGGGGAGGAAAAAAGCAAGATATTAACACTTCAGGTTTTCAACTTGCCTTTTTAATGTGTGTCACGAAAGTTGCCCTTTTCATATTAATGAGTGTTTTAAATCTGTTTGCTGACTTAGTTAAATCTGACGTGCTTTGGCTGGAGAATTGTCCTAATACGAAATTGCACTCAAAATATTTTCAGTATTTAGAAAGGCATACAGTACTTTGTTGGCCATTGTAACATTACCAATAAAATCTACGTGTTAAGAATAGTGATCTACTTTAGTATATAATATATGTTAAAAGGTGTTTTTCTTCAGTTCCTACTTTTCTTACTGTGTTGTAAAATGGGAAGCTCTTTAATTACTTTGCTGGCATTGTTCATCAATTGCAAAATGTCTTTGTGGTATAAGATGCCAGTTTCCTCTGTCTCTCTGCATAAAAAAAAATATTATGTGCCTCTAGCTGACCTTTTACAAAATATGTTTATTCTAAGATAGTATTTCATCTCTTAGGATTTAGTTGGAAAACTAAAAGATGCTGCAAAAAGTCTAGAGAGAGCGACTCAGTTGTGATTGAAGGTGTCAGCCTGCTGAGCTGAAGGACTCTCATTCCTGAGTGTCTTCTAAATGACAAATGTCTTTCATCTCTTGATGCAAATTTTTTTTAGGTCCTTGGATGCGAATTAAGTGAAATAACTGATTTTTATGACCGCACGTGGTATTCCTTGCTCGTGTCATTTTTTTTTATGAACTTGTTAAATATTTGCTTAACTGTCATGTCTTCCAAGCATTCCTTCTATTTTATTTTGTGTCTTTTTAGAATTGTGACTGATTATTTTTCTTTGGGATCTAATAAAGTTTATTCGCTTCTGTTCTGCAATTTCTATGGGTGAATTAGTTGTACCTCAAAGTAAGATGCTGAATTTTAGATCAGGTCGATGAGGCGAAAATCCCTTCCTCCGGTGCCGCGGCTACGGCGCGTTTGCTAAATTGCCCACCGCGCTTTGTTATTTCCCTCCAACTGATTTTACATCTTCTGTAAGAGTAAAGGTCGGTCCCCGGCGCGGGAGGCGAGGAAGACTTCAATGGCATTTTATGGAGCCGGGAGTCCGCGGGGCTGAGCGGAGCCTGATGTCGGCTCCGGCTCGACGGCGTCTCCCCCCTCGCCGTGCCGCTCCGCGCCCGGCGGCGTGGTCGCTGCTCTCCGGTTCCACCAGGGCCGCCGCGGCTCCGGTGGCCGCCGCGGAGCCCGCCCGCACCTGCCGGCGGGGGAGAGCGGCCCTGCGGTGGAAGC
>VWYH01008671.1:57696-149973 GCA_013399365.1 Pampusana beccarii
TTCGCCGCCGGGCCGGGCCGGGCCGGGCCGGGCCGGGCCGAGGGGGACACGCCCGGCAGGCAGCACCCCCGGCCGCAGCTCTCCTCCGCCGAGTCGATGCAGCCGCAGATCCCGCACCGCCCTGCGTCCCTGCCTGCCCTTCTCCTCCGTGTTGCACTTAGGGTGCTCCAGCGGGCCCGGGCACTTGGTGATGTGCGTGCCGGGAAGGGGGCACTGGGACGCGGCTTTCCAGCATCCCCGGGACGGTTGTGGGGCGCTGTAGTCCTGTGTCCCCGCCCGCCCTGCCGCAGGGACCTGGCCTCCCTCCGAGGCTGGCCGGCCCCAGAGCTCCCCAGGGGACGGCGGAGCCCTGGTCCCTCCGACCTCCCCCAGAGAGCGGAGGGGGACGCGGCAGCCATTTGGTGTCTATATTTTCATGGCACGCAACTGAATATCGCACCTCGTCTAGAGAGACAAAGGACTGTATGTACCCCATCCCCAGGGAAAGGCAGATTCTTTCCGCGCACCTCGCGCCGATGCTCTCAACGGAACGGAGGGGGGTATTCCCCAGGGACCGGCCGGGTGAGTCTCCCCGGTGGCAGGGAGGCACTTTTCCCGTAGCAGAGGCAGCCAGCAGCCCTTCCCCCTCTGCGCCCGCCGCCGGGCTCCGCGCCGCCCGTGCTTCTCGCACGCCGCATCCTCGGTGGAGGAGGCCGAGGCCGGTAGGCGCCGCCCCGCATCCCGGGGCCTCCGCTGAGCGCGGACCCCCGGGGCATCTCTGCCAGCACTGGCATTTCCCACTCCTCCCTCCGCATGTGCTAGGGATGCTCGAAAGATGCCTCCTTTACGAGGAATTTTCTGATCTGTGAGCCAACATCGTTCCAAAATGCCGCGGCTGTTGAAGGCCTCCGATCCTTGGAAAAAAAAAAACAACACCAAACAAACAACAACAAAAAAAAGCTCCACGCCAAAATAGCCCTGCATACACAACCCCCAAAACTTTAAATGGGAAATACGAAACAAACAACAACAAAATCCCCATAACACCAAAATAAACCCAAACAAAAAAACCACTAAACCGAAACAAAAAATCTCAAAAAGCAAAGCAAAAATGATGCTGCAAGGGAAGGTGTTGGCACGGCCATGGTGCAGGGATGCTGTGTGAATGATGCTCCTGAGAGGCAGCTGTCGCTGAGCGGGGTGCGGAGCCTGCGCACCCCCTCTGCGGACTCCCGGCTCCGTCAGCCCGCGGGCCGGAGCTGGGCTGCGCGGGGCGCGGAACCGGGGCTCCTCCGTGCTATCGGGTGTTCCGCTGCAGCCGGTCGGGACATGTCCGATTCGGAGGGACGGGAGTTTGATTTCCAGGATGGGTGGGCTAGTTGTGGAAGGCGAAGGGCTGCGGCTAGAGTCCCGGGGGACACCGCGCTGCTGCTTCCCGGGCTGGGGCGCTGCCCACGGGCAGGCGGGCGGGCAAGGAGAGCCCCTGGGCACCGAGATGCTGGCAGCAGTGGGCCAGGCGGGGACGAGACGGGCGCACAGCACCGAGAGGGATGCCTACAAGCCACGAGCTGCCATTTTGTCTCTTTTAAGTGGGTTGCCTTTCCCCTCTCCTGGAGTGCAGTGCGCGGCGGTGACAGCAGCGGCTGCCCTTGCCCTGCCCCTCCTCGGCCGCCCTCCAGGGAGGCAGCTCGGGGCTGCACGGGAGGTCCCCTCGGGAAGGCGCCCACCAGCCCCAGCCTCCCCAGCCCTGGCGTTTTCCTTGCCACCTCCGCCCTAGGTGCTCGGGGTTTGCAGGCTGTTCAGCTGATTTGTTGCTAATAGCAACCACACGACAGCGATTTGCAGCCTTTTCTGCTGCTGGTGCCTCTCGTTACACCTTCTTCTGCAGCCCGGGATATCGTCGTGTGGCTGCTGCGTGTCCCCACCCCTCTAACCGCAGCAGACAGGGACAATGATGGGGCAGGAGGACGAGACGGCCGCGGGGCGAGCGGCCGACTCCGCCGGGCGTCGCGCACGTTGGGTCCTCCTAAATCTGGAGCTAAATACTGGCCAGCTCCTCGCCACCGCAGCCGCGCAGGCTCCGCGTATTTCTCATTGTCTGGCAGCATTGTTGTGAGCTGCCAGCGCCCGCAATCCCACCGGCATGGGCGGGTGAAGCGCTGCTGGGTTTACATATGTAGATGTGGGCAGCGTTCAGCGCCAAACCGACACACACCCTCCCCCGAAGCAACAGACACAAAGGAAAACCTCGTTCCTTTCAAGTCCCCAGAATAAATTAAGCTCCGGCTTTCAGTTTTGGAACGTTCCAAAAATATTTGTAATTTTTAAATATTTTTTTTTTAATGGCACTGCACAAGCGCTGACGGTTCCGCAGGAAACCAGAGGTGTAACCATACGCACGTGGTTAAAAGGGCTGAGCCCTACCAGCTGATATTTTCTGATCCCATCTCGCAAGTCAACCTGAGATGTTCTGCCCTTTCCCAGTGTTTTTATACCTTAGAATTTCTATTCTGCCTTCGGCTAGTGCAATGGCGACGCACCAATCTCCACTAGCCAAATCTACACCGTTTACAGTTACAAACATCTGCTCAAATGCCAGCGTCGTCCTCTTAGGAGAATAAAAAGAAGTCCCATTTCTAGTGTGTTTGAAGCGTCTCAACGTTTCCGTCTTCGCCTCACAGAACTAGTTTACTCTACAGGAAAGTCTCACAAATTGAACTCACTACCAAAAATCCGGAGAGAGTACCCCAGAATATTGTGTGTTGCTGGAGCCTCGAGTCAAAGCTTAGGGGAAAAGAGAGGGGTCTCTCCACTTCTACAGTCCCGCTGACAGTTTTTGCTAAAAGCAGGTAATGGCAAAGCCCAACTTAAATTTGAAAACAAAAAAAAAATCAAGGATTCAAATATATTTCACTAGAGGATATACACAGAGATGGAGATCACTCACTCAGCAGAATCTCTTCGAGAGAGCACTTCAGTTCCCTGCATCACATTCACTCCCACTAACCTTTCCACGCTTAACCTCCCCGCTTTAAAAAGCTCAGCGTTTTCGACTCCGATCCGCGGGAGCAAGCGGAGCAGTCTGCGCATTGCTCTTTCCACGAAACGCACTCAGTCGTGCACGCACGGGGTCAAAAAACTAATTTCTGTAACCCTATAAATATCTGCTCAAAGCTTTGAACAATTTGCCCGGCGTGTGGCAAGCGGAGGAGAATCTCCAGAGGCAGATCGGGAGACCCAGCGCGGTGCCGAGGGGCGTGGGGGGCGGCCGGGGGGCGGCAGTTCCAGCCCGGTTCTCTGCAGCACGAGCGGGCTGTCCCGGGGGACACCGGTGGGTGCCACTAGGAAGTCGCCACACCAGCACGCAGGAAGAGCTCACCTTGTGACGAGCGTCGTGCAGTTTCATGTCGCAGAGGAGCAGACACAGCTTGTCCAGCCGCGGCACCACGGAGCGGGAGCCGGTGGGGGGGCAGCGATCCCTGCCCTGGACCTGCCGCCCAGCGCCCTTCCAGCCCCGGGGACCTCCGGGGGACCAGGCTGCTCCCGTGCTGGGGCTGAGCCACCAGTTGCCTCGCACCCGAGGGGATGGGACTAAGCCGGGAAAGCCCGTGGGAAGCCCCCCCGGCATCCCTCACTCCCCCAAAAAAAACTCCAGGAGCAACTTCGCCCTTCGTCGGCTTTGGGAAAATGATGCTTTCCCGCCCCGTTACGGGCGTATTTCCGAGTGAATCAAAGGCTGAGATTAAAGAACACCCACTAGAAAGCGAATGAGCGTTATTAATTTGGATAATTGTTGCCCGTTCCCTTGGTCTCCGCTTTATTTTTTTAAGATGACGTATACAGTAACGCGGTTGTTACTAACACCACACGTTTAAGGATACAGGTTTCCCACTAATGAGCACCCCAGCAGCAGGCAATGAAGTCTCACAACTACGTCATTTCCATAAATGATTTTCCGTCTTCAGTACTTTTGCGAGAAGTGGTGACATTTCCGCAGACCGTATTTGCGTGGTGTTTATTTCTCATTATTAATAATAACCACGTGAACAGACTCAGTATCAAGCAACGAAACGTAACAGCAAGTTTTGAAGGTACTCAGGGTGCCTTTTGTTGTTTAACATATCCGAACATTAGACTTAATTAGACAGATAAATCAATTTATCTGTAATCGACACATCTGCTTTCTCTTTTTTTTTTTTTTTTTTCCTCTGGAAGTAATTCATCACTGTTTGTTTATTTTTTTATTTAACTTAAGAACAGAAAAAAGTATAAAGAAATGTGTTTAACAGCTGTTCCCTTCGCAAGTACACATGGTGATAATTTCCCAAAATATTTTCTGTGGCAAACGACCTTCTCACCAATCTGATTTAATTTGTCTCATTTATTTGTAAAGAACAGCACATTGCCTGTTTTGTTTGTTTGCTTAAAGAGAGACTTTCTTTCGCATTAAATACTCCTGGAAATACGTGGCTCATTTTAGACCATTATATTGTTTACATTAGCCCACCTCTTTTCAGTCGAGCAAATCCAGAGATTATTTATTAATATTAGACTTCTTTCTCATACTTTTTCAAACTTTCAAAATGCGGCTGAAGTAGCTTCAGCCTTTAAACTTCAGAGGTATGAGACAAAACTTTACACCACCTATCAAATAATATGTTTGCATAGTGTTAGTCATCTGATCTTGTACATTTAGAGCTTTGCAGAACAAAATACCAGCCTATGAAATCCTGAAGCCACTGTGCCTCAGAGGGTGGCTACAGAAAGGGGCATTTTTAAATTGAATTATTAGACTCCGATTTTCTGCTGTGGATCACAATTTCACTTGGAGCAGCCTGATCGATGGCAGAACCAACTAGTAACTTCGTTCACAAATAGGCAGCGTCTTGGGAATCGCCCTCAAAAGATACTGGAGGAGATGTAGAGTCTAGTTCCATTCAAATCCTGATAAACCTGTTTTCATTTTGCAGTCCCACCGTTCGCATTAGTTGCTGTAGAGACCTCCAAGGCTGTGTTTACTCATAGATGCAACCATGCTGGCAATCGGTTATGAAGATAATTATTCGTAAATAGTCCTTAGAGCTGGAGACACACGGATGCAAAAAGTGGAAGGTACTCACCAGGTTACCTGCCAGAGTGATACGCTGTTGAAAAAAAAAATACTAAAAAGTACTGTTACGTGGCAGAGGAATAACTACTATCTGTGCCTGGCAAAGCCGAGGGCTGCTGCCGGGCCGTTGCCCCAGTGTCCCTTCCCGGACTGCTCCCTGCACGCAGAGAGCCGGAGCTGCGCCCCAGCCGCCGGCACCTGAGCGGTGCAGGGAGCTCCCGCCACTGCGCGGGTGGGTGCGCTCGGGCTTATCATCAACTCTGCGCGGCTGCATGGAGTGAGCAAAGCCTTCCGTCCCGCGGCACGACTCGCGTGGCTCCTGGCGGAGGCGGTGGCTCTAGCCCGCGGCGTCGCCCGTGCGCGACCGCGCTGCCCACTCCGCCGAGAAGCCGCAGCGCTCCGCGGCCGTGGGTGGGCACGGGCTCCGCGGCTCTGCGCGGGGCGAGTTTAATCCTCGTGCGGCGCGAAAAAACCCGGAGTGGGCCGGCGCGACGGTGTAAGGCAAAAGCGTAGATCCCCGAGGAGGAATCGCAGTGGTGGTTAAGAAAAAAAAAAAAAAAGGAAAAAATTAAAACCAAAGGACCTCCTTTTCCGAAGAATGAAGTTCTTGCGGGGGCAGCGCCGGGAGCGCTGCGGCTGCCCTTAATTTTCGTTTATCTTCCTTTTCATTTCTCCCCACCCAGGGAGCGAAGGGGGAGCGGGATCCGGGCAGGGGGACCAGGCAGGAGCTGCCGAGCGATGCGTGGGGCTCAGCCGGGACGGCGGGGCTCCCCCTCCCTGTCCGCCGGGCTCTCGGCAAGTTGTGCAGCAGCGGAGCGGGACGAGGCAGCCCTCCGACCGCGGCGGGCGCAGTGCGGCCCGCGGAGCACCGCGCCTGCCCCCGCGCAGCGCCCGGGCCCGAGGGCCTGAGAAGTGACGCCCTGCGCGGGGCGGCCGGGGCAGACGGGACCCCTTCGCCCGCACCGGCGTCTCCGCTGCACTCCCAAATATCAGCGGGAGCCGGCAGGTCCCGGCCCGGCCGCCCGTGACCTCAGTGCCAGCCTCTGCGCTCGATCCTGCCTGCGCTGCGCGGGACACGGGGGGACAGCAGCGGCGGCCGGCGGGGCATGAGCCACCTCTGTGGCCCGGGCAAGTCCCTGCGCTGAGCCTGGCACCATCCCGCGGGCGCTGCCACCGCCGTCCTGCCCCGGCGCCCCGGAGTTCGGCAGCTCTCGTGTAGAATTGAGCGAACACAGCTGCTTGTGTGCGTTCTGATGGAACTGCCTGTTCCTTTATACTCATTGATACATCTGCACACTGCTGTGTATGTATTTGTGGTATCCATGCGGTATAGAGGCGCGAAGTCCTCTCTCCGCAGACCTGCCGGTCCGCACGCCCAGCGCATCTCTATAGGTGCCTATACCCACACCTGTACCTATACACATACCTATACATTTAACACAAGTGTGCAACATGCCGCCAGCCGGGCACAGCCCACGGGCTGTGTCTCTCCCCTTCCCCGCACAGCCCCCCCCGGCACACACCGCCGTTCCCCTGCGGAGCGGCGCCGGGCACTCCGCGGAACCGGGCACTCCGCGGAACACCGCGCGGCGGCAGGACGCACTGACGTCACGGGTGGCGTTGCCGCGGCCCCGCCTCCCCCGCGGCGCGGCTTCCGCCCGGTTGCCAGGGCGACGAGTACACAGTGCGGCCCTGCGCGGGTGCGCAGCTGCTGCGCCGCCGCCATGAGCCAGAGGCAAGTTCTGCAAGGTAGGCCGGGGCGGCGGCCGGGGCCGGGGCCGGCGGGGTGGCCGCTAACGCTGTGTCCCAGCAGCTAACCCGCTGCCCCGGCGCTGCCGCCCGCAGTTTTCGAGCAGTACCAGCGCGCCAGGATGCAGTTCGTGCAGGCGGTGGCCGAGCTCGCCGCCCGGCCGCAGAACATCGAGACCCTCCAAAGCGCAGGTACGAGCCCGCCGCCTTTCCGCCACGCCAGGGGCGGCGGGGCCGGGCCGTTCGCGGCCGCGGGGATTTCCGCGCCTCTGCGCCGCTGCGCTTGACGCCTGGCAGCGGGGCAAGGGGGGAGCGGCGGGGCCGGGGTCCCGCGGGGCTGCCAGGGCCCGCTGCCGTTTCCCTCCCCTTCGGGCTGGGCACTGAGTTTCCAGGGGCTTTTTTTCCCGGTAGGACTCGGGCTGGTCCCCGGGCCCCGCGGGGGGGGCTTGGCAGGTCCCGCGGCGCGGGGGGAGGCGGGTCCGGTGCACGCGGCGCTGGGCTGCGGGTTGTCTGTGTTTGTTTTGCGGTAGATGTCTCTGGCTGTGATCTCATAACTTTTATTTCGGGGAATTTCTCCGTATAACCAACTTCTTCATTTGCTTCCCTGTGCTTCCGATATAGCTTTATGTAAAGTACAGGGAACAGAATTCCCGTTGACGCCAGTGCTGACTTGCCAAGAAAAACCTATTTTAGAAGTAACTATTTTTATACTGGCTTTACAAGTTGTTCCTAAATTCTTGAGTGCTTTTTACCAGCAGATTTACTCAGCTTAGGAGGGAATTGCTTTTGTTATATTGCTGTTGTGGGATGTTATGAACCAAATCTAGCACTTTTAGAAACAGGAGCTGCGGGAGCACTTTTACCAGCTGTTGTGCTGCTGGCATCTGGCTGGTCCGCTCCCCTTGTCCAGAGTTCCTCAGCTGAAAAGAGGAAAAAGAAGTGCTCAGTAATCGATTACCTGAAAGCCAGATCGAAAAAGTGCTATAAATCTGCAGTTAATCATGTGGTATTCATGAATTGATTATGTTTTGGTTTATCTTGATTTTGTTTTCCCGAATCTAGATAAGCTGACAGGTTTTTGTTTGTTTGTTTGTTTGAGATACAATGGGAACAAACAAACAAAAAAGAAAACCAATCACATAAATACTTTGAACTTTTGGTTGTTATATTTACAACTGTCTATTGAAATGGTTCTGTTGAAAACCTATCACTTAAATTCTCGTTAAAGAAATACTTGCTTTGATTTTGGGAGTGACACACTCCAACCAGGCCTTTTGGATTGCTTTGCTGTGCTTTTTTTTTTTTTCTTTTCCTTTTCTTCTTTCAGTGAGTTAATGCCACTGATTTAGTTTACACAAATGATCACTATTTACCGAAGAGACTTCTTGGTCATGGGAATAATTTATGTCCTATTTATAAGAAGAGGTCCCTCTATGTCCCTGTGCAGTTCTGTTTTTTAGCTGTTCACAGACAAAGATCCAATTCAGGCAGTGTTTCTATTTTAAGAAAGCAAAGACAGTGCCAAGATAACTTTAATTACATTGTATTTCTTGTTCTTAAAATAATTATTTGATGCAAAACGGTTGGCCGGTTTACCTCAGAACTGATTTGTTGCTTGTACAGAAGAAATAATCTGTTCAGAGGCCTGAAACTTTTTTTTTCTGTGCACAGCCAGCATTGGCCTGAAGGTTAACTTCACAGGGATCAGCTCTGGGGTAGTTATATGGAAATGTGCATTTGTGTAGGTTATCATCCTTCTTTGCTCATTCTGGTACTGAGTTGCTTTTCCACAGGCTTTAATTTTTCAGATGCTAAAAAAGAGGGGAATGTCTGCAGAAATAATGTTTCCTATACCATTTGTTTGAATGACTGAGGCTCACAAGTATTTTACCTTCTTCCCCAGTGTGTGGCTTTAAGACTAATTTATAGTTCCATAATTAAAATGGTAGCTGTTAGTTCTGACCATTTCTGGATGTGCTACACACAGGTTTTAAAACCTTCTCTTAATGAAATGTGATTAAGTGGTTTTTAAAACATTCCCCAAAATAAAAATTTCATTTTGTCCTTTTTAAAAACACACAAGTATTTTGAGACATAGCTGTCTAGCAGATAGCTGGTGTACCTTTTATGGTCTTGATCTAGTGAGCTCTGGAGCAGTGAGTTGAGAAAGAAAGATGTCTGTCTATATGTCTGTATAAATCTATATTTGAAAGATTGGGGACTCATTTATTGTCGATCATTGTTTTAAAACGATGCAGAAAGTCTTTGCCTGCTGTCATTTTCCATTAGCTTTATGAGTTGGGGTACCGTGCAGGGTTCTTTGGTTGGATCTCAAAGGTTGTCAGGGTTTAATCTTTTTCTGGCTGAAGCACAAGGCAAGATTACAGTGACTTGAATTTGAACAAAACTGAGCCCTTAAAATATACTGTGGTGTACTCTTGTATTATTTGCCTCAGTTTCTGTTCCTGGTATATCCAAAATTCAGACTGACAGCAGTGAGAGATCAGTCCTCAAGGAGTAAAGCATTTGGTCCCATTTTTAGAAGTCCTTTTGATACATAGTATCTTATAAGGAAAAGAAATACTAACTTGAGACCTTGTTCTTTATGGAGGTGTCTTTGGGCACCACAGTGACATCCTGGAAGATGGAAGTGTGTTTAAAAAGTAATTCTTAATTACACTAGAAGGCCTGCTCCTACAGGATTAAACCAGGTACAAGCAGCAGCAGACTGCAGCGCGGAGGGCAGCAAGCAGCCAGGATCAGATACAGGAGTTCCTGAAGCTGGTTTGGCTGTTGAGAAACCCCAAGGTACCATTATTGTGGAGACTCTGATGCATGTATGATCTGTAAAGAAAACTGGCATGAACTGGCAAGCTGGAGAGGAGGTCAGAGAGGGCCAACAGGAACCCACCATTTCCCAGGGCATCTCTCTCCTGAGGCTTCTGTATCTCATCAAGCTCTGGAGCTGCCTTTCCCACTGAGCAGAAATCCCAAAAGTGGTTGTAACCAGGGGACTGGAATCCAGCCCTGGACTTTGACACGTTTACACGGCACTGGCTCTGTTGTGGCCAGGAATGTCCTGGGGAGTTAGTGCCTGGGAGCTCAGCAGCTTTCGAGTGGCGGGGAAGTGCAAGGAATGATCAGAGAAATTCCTTTGTCAGAACTCATTTCTGGGTATTTTCCAACTCCGAGGTTGGCTTTGGTAAGGTTGAATAATAATTGCAGGATTTGTCCTTTTAATGTTTAATTAATTGATACTTGGAAAAAAAGTCTCCAAAAGTCTTAAACTTTTTCAGTTTAGTAAATACTTACATGTGGAATGATGACAGACAATTTATGCATTCTCATTTCTGGAGGGCTGTTGACTAATGGGAGAAGCTAGTTTGATAGTAAAGTTTTAAAACATACTCTTTGATATAAATCTATTCATTTGTCAGGCACAGCTCATGAAATTTGGTACTGGAGTGCATTATTGAGCTTCACACCCTTTGTCCTTCCAAAACTTAAAATCCTAGAAATAGACTATTTTCATCTATAATGTCATATGAATTTGAGCTGTCTTTCTTGCACTGAGATTTAGGCAGCTTTCTGTCTTTTACAGTGTTTCAAAGAGTGGTAGTTACTGAGGGCCTAATTCTTTTTTCTTTGCCTTGTGAAGTGCAGCAGTCTGTAAGTAAGTAGTCCGTTTGAAATAGCTTTTTGATTTTTTTTAGAGAGGCATTTACAATTCAGCATTAATAAATGTATCAAAATTATACTTGAATTGCTTCTGGGTATTAATTTTGTATTCTTTCATAGCATGAATTAAATTTTTATTTATTTGGCATTAGAGCTTGCAATGGGATTGTTGCTTTTAATTTGTAAGTTATTTAAGGATATCATTGGGATTAAGAAACAGTTTAGCAACTTAGCCTTTGACTTCAAAGATATTACAAGATCAGCTCTTTAACCTCTTTCTTGGGGCTGTTCACATTCTTAAGCATAATAGCTGTGGAAGTCATAGATAAAGCTGAGTATGGAACACGGGAAAGGAAATTTAAAGCTGTGTGGTCTAGCAGCATGTTTGTTGCCATGGCACTCTGTGCTGGGACCCTGCACACCTGGGTTCCTCTCTCATTGCTGCTGGGGTATTTTTAGCATCTCAGGCAGGTAACTTCAACTTCTGTTCCTATGCTTTACCTACTTGCTGGCCAGTATGCAGGGTTCCAGGAGCCAAGTTCCAAAATGTTGGTGTGAAGGAAGACCCTTTCCCAGTGAATCTCTCCCAACTGTCCTCTCGCTCCATCAGCCCACAACCCTGGGCCCAGGTCTCCTTTCCATTCTGCCTGGTATCAAGCTGCTTCTGAGACCTTACACTCCAGCATACAGACTGTACTCCAGGATGGAGTCCTCTTCCTCTTTTATCTCTGGGCACCTGCTCCTGTTTCCGTTCCTCACAATCTGTGTTGGTAAGAGGCTGTAGCTTGGGGTCAGGGCTTGCCTGCATCAAACCAGGGCTCTGTCACAACCACTGGTGGCACGGCAGATTTTCCCCTAATGCATGGTCTATTTTTATGCAGGTAAAGGGTGATGTCATGGGTGGGTGTTCTCTCCTGGATCCAGAGCTGTTTCACTTGTGACAGGTTTTAAAAGTGGTATTTCCAGCTCTTTAGAGTGCTTTTAGGAGTCTTTGTTTTTGAGAAATTCCCTCATCCAGTTGTACTGAGGCTTTTTGCCCATGCTCTTCTTAACTTCACTTTCTAGTATACACATTTTAGATGTACCTATTTTAAATGCAACGGTTGGACACTTGGCCCTGTGTTAGGAGGATCAGACTCTGGGAAGGGATTTCAGGATGTAGTTCAACATTTTAAATTGTATTAAAGAATGTTCTCTGATAGTGCAGTGCTTTTTAGAAAGCCTGCTGGGTGCGTAGGCTGTGTAGGGAGGATGGCTATTGAATCAGGTGTGCAAAAAAAGAGCTGCTCCCTTAAAGCATCTGTTTTCCTGCCCTATCTGGATCTTGCAAGTGGATATGCATGGACAGACTCCAGTTCCCCTGTGTAGCCAGTTTCAACATTTAAGTCTATGCACTCTGTCTTGCGGAGGACACACTTTTTTTTTTAATTACTTTTATTTTGAGCTAAATGCTTTGCTAAGTGGGAGAGAAGTATGCTATGTGGCATGAAAGGCAAAAGGTTATCTTTGGAGTTGTAGTAGATCAAGTGAGGAGAGTGGCTTTCCCTGAGCCTTGATGATGTGGTGGTGCTTGATGAAGGGAAGAAGGAGGCTGTGTATTAAGGAAGGTACCAGAGAGATGAGAAGAGAAAGTAGATGCAGCTGAAGCTAGAGGACTGTCTTTTTTCTGTAATTCAAATCGACGGAAAGCTCAACTGCTGCAGGATTCCTCCTCAGCCTCCTGGCCTGTTTGGAGAAGATTTGCAAATAGAAATCTCAAAGCCAGAATTTGTTGGGAACTTCTGTCTGATCTTAGTGAGTGGCCATTAAAAAGAAGCAGCTCCTTGTGACCACCTTGTTTTTTGTGTGCCTGTGAAGGACTGAGTGGTGGCCACTAACTAGCCCTGTGAGGGGCATTTTCAGAAACTCAGTCCTCTTGGAACAGGATTAGTTCTGCTCCATTAGTGCAGAAACAGGGTCTGGAAAATGATCAGTGAGATCAGCTTTTAAGGAGGAGAAATGTACTTTTCCTGGATCCTTTGGAAATCTCCAGCCTAGCTGTCAAACTGAATCTGTATTATGTCCCACACCATCTGGTAATTGCTGTACGAATTACTTGATTACCCAGAGTCTCTGTTACCAAACTGTATTTAATGTTCCCTTTGATACTGGAAGGATTGTAGTTGTCTCATGCATGGAACTGTCACCAAAAAAGTGTCTTTTCTTGGGCTGAGTCACACTTAGAGGGGTATGTACTTAAGACGTGTGTACCGTGTCATCTCTGGAAGAGGATGAATCAAGACAAGTGAGTGTGAAAGTTTGCTCTCTCACTATTCTTCTGGGAAATTTAAGTCTCTTACCTAAAACTCACTGCTATGCTGCTTTTAGGAAAGGGTAGTTGAAGATAGGGAGCTGGGGTGAGGCAGAAATAATTTCCTTTGATTTCCTTGTTGTATCACCTAAATTTGACATCAGGAGCCCTGATAATCAAGGTGATATGATGAATAATTGAGTGCTAATATTAGCTGGGTGAATGTTCTTAGTGTAACAGGTAGCACACAAAAATGAGAATACAATGTTATATTTGATCCAAAGCATAAATTAGAAGAGCAGCATCTTCAAGATAAGAGTGCGTCCAGAGACAACGCTAGTGTAGAATGACTTTTTTCCACATTTACATTTTAAAACTGAAATAAATTTTGTTTTTAAGGAGGGAGGATAGGGTAGGAGTGGTCATCTTCAGGTACAGAAATAGAGAGAATTTGAAACACAGAGTGATGTTTCTCTGACCTGTGACTATTCAAGTTTGACAAGGGTTTGGTGAGGCTGGGAGGAGGGTAGAGGAATTCGGCCTGACTTCTGGCTGATTTTCCCTAATAAATCAAAATGACCAAATGAAGATTGCTATCTTCAGAATAGTGATTGTCTGGCTACAGAAACTTGGAATGAAAAAACTTGGAACCTGCTGCTGCCCTGAGTGTGTGGTTTGGTTTTATTTATTTATTTTTTTTCCCCCAGATAGGCATCAGCCAGCACTTGCTTGCTGAAAGAAAGTGCATCAGGCCTGTGCACAACAGCTCCACTTGAGAAGTGTGTAAGGGTGATTCAGCTTCTGAAGTGTGTCATTCTTGGAAACAAATCTGAGTGGGAAACTGAGGGTAGAAAGTGGAATCGTTCCTTGCCCTGGGTCAGTCAAGGTTCTGTGATGCAAGAGAGAATATTTGGCAGTAATTCTTTGCTACCCTGTTTCTGAGTCGCGAGTGGGAACTCTTCCAAAACAAATCTAGTCAAATGGTCTAAATGCCTCATTTTGTAGTTTACTTTCTGAGTTGCTGCCTTTGAATTAAAGTTAATGAATTTCCTATTTCTGTTACAACAGACTTTTTTTAGAAGAAGACCAAAGAGTTCTCCTAAAGATTTTGGCAGCAAGACACTGCTACTCCCTGCTCTGTATGGCCCTGTTCACTTGATCAAACTGTAGAAGTGTAATAAAAAGAAGTTGTTGGAAGGTTCTTATATTTTACTGTCTTAACATAATGTTAGAGAAATTTGAATGTAATTCAAAATGCTGATAGGAATTCTGGCTTGAACCTTTTTGGAGAAGAGAGGTAGACTTTGCTGTAGACAGGACAGTCAAAAAAAGTGAAGAGATCAAATAGAGGATCTCACCAAATAAAGCTATCTCTAGGAGAAGGAACTGGGCTGGACATGAAAGCCTCCTCCTGTGTCAGGCACATCTATCCTTTTCAGAACTATCTTCAAAAGGAAATGTAGACATCTTGGTTTTCCTATAGATGTTTTAGTGAAGACCATATAATCTCCATATAGCTGTTTTCACACTGTCAGAATTGTTTATTTTTTCTAAGTGCTGTAAAGAGAGAAACAGTTTGCTGAAGATGTAAAAATCATGACAATTATAAAAACTCCTCAAGCAGTTGGTCTTGCAGTGGAGTCAGAGATGATGGATAGTATCTCGATGCAGAGAAATAAACTGTTTTTAGAGGAGGTGGAAAGCAGAGGTAGCAGCTTTTAATTATGTTCAATGCACAGGCATAATCTAGGCCTATACACTTCTCTCAATTCTCAGTTAATTTGATGTCAATATAAAGCTTGTACAGCAACAGGAATTGACTTTTCTTTTTCTTGTTCCACCAAAGCTCTTGTAATGATAATTATTTGATCACTGTCTTTTCTCACATGTAGACATCACTTCGGGAAAATATGTTTGCCTTGAGGTTCAGCACAGTTTTTATAATTTTTAAACCTTTTCCACCAGTTCACTGTTTTTTTCCAATCTGTTTTAGCATCTTATGTCTTCAAACAGTAACTCTCACTTTTCATCTCTTTCCTCACCTTCAGTTTCATCAGCTAAAATAATTTGCAATAGAATGCTTTGTGCTGACACTTAAATGTCGTCACCAAACTTTACATGGTTTATACTACAAAGAAAGGAATGGCGTTGGTCATGGGGAGGCATGCTGCTTGGAAGCATTTTCAGGCTCAAGGCTTTTTAGCCTATATTAAAAGTGAAATCTGTATTAGCTAATCTTGAAAACAGAAAGGAGATAAATCTCATATTTGGGACAACTCAAAACATATGTATAGGTAAACTTTCTTAAATGTGGTTTTACATTTTCCTGTGTCTAGGTATGTCATGCAGGCCGGAAATGTGTCACGTGGTCTGGATCTAGCTCATGGGTTCCTCCTGGCTAAAATGACTCTGGTCTGTTTAAATTTTGCTGGATTTTGAGACCATCACCAGAATTAAGAGTGTCTGCCACATCCTGATTGAATGTCCCACCCATCAGGCTGTTGGCTTTTCTAGGGTCAGGACACTGCACACAGAGGTGGTCCTTTTTTCCCCCAACCACTTCTAACAGTATATTTTATATAAATAAAATGCCTATTATTATTTTTTTATTGTTTTTCTTTATTAAGTAATCTTGTTTAGATATTATCTTAACTCAAGGGCTCAAATGTTATATCTATCCATTAAATGCAAGTCTACTACTTCTAACTGTTCCCATTTTACTGAAATATCTTTAGTGTAATGAGTCAGAAGAGCATGAGGTTCCCTTAGGAACTTCAGCAGCTGTTTGACCGTGCAGCTGATGTTAGAGGAAAGGACAAGAAAATGTTCTACCATAGAGGATGCAGGTGACTTGCTAGAAGATTGCTCACTATAGATGATATACAGGGTTGGCACCAACTCATGTTTGTTTGTTTATTTTTATTTTTAATTTGTCATATGAAGTACTTAGTGCATTTTGATATGAAGCGTAACTTGCTAATGAGACCATACCTGCTATTTGGGAGAGTTTGTGAGAAGATGTCAATATGATGACCACATTCTGAAGTAGTGATTTCTGCAAAGTGCTAAATGAGTTCGCATTGATCTTACAATACTGGAGGATCTGGCTTTTCTCTGTTGGTACACAAAAGGCTTCTTTCAGCTCCCAGTGGCTTCCATAGAAGTGCAAGCAGGCCTCAGCTATACTACAGACCTATTTCCATAGGTTCTACATGTACGTGTTCAATTAATGCATGTTACAGAGCCATTTTTGGTGCTTCTGTAGTGCTATACAGACATCATGATTTCATTTCACTTTTCTCCTTTCACTGCATTGCCCCCTGTGACCTGTTTTATTTTGACTTGTGAACATCCTGGGAGGCCATACCTATCATGGCAGCGCAGCTTCTGCCTGGAGTATTGACCTTCCCAGAACAAATTCATTAGTGGTCAGCATGGCCTCCATGCTTAGTTTTATGCCCCACCCCCCGCTGCCTCTTTTGGAGCCATCTATAGATTATTATGCTATTATCTTCTTACTGGGAGAAATTTGGGTTTAATTTAACAGCAATGTTCTCTGTGAGAAATATACTACTGCTCAACTTTTTTTCCTTCCCTTTGGACTATTTTTTCCTCTAAGGCCCTCAGCTGTTCCTTGCCATGGTGTGCCTGTTCAGCACCTGGGTATCATCTGCCATTAGACGCTGATCCCACTTGTGGGACTGTCGCACCAAAAGACCTTTGTTGAGGGCTTCTAACCACACAAGCCCTAGGGGAGGGAAGTCTTGCTTTCTTCCACACTCACCCAGCTAAATCTTCATCTTTGTTAGGCAAAAAATGTAGCGGAAAGAGCTGAGACAGCTGATACGGAGATTTCTGAATGTAGCTGTGAGTGTTTGGTGTTCTATTGTAGGACTTTCGCATCTTCAGAGATGCATTGCTTTCTGGCTGAGGTATAAAGCTCGGAAGTATTAATTGCTGAGGTCCCTGGTACAGGGACAGTGCTTTTGAAGAATCACAATACAAATAATTTTCCCTTCCCAGACCTTGCAAATCATATTTTTTTATTGTAACCATGTGGATCTTATTTATATCCCTATTGAATCTTAGTTTAACTGTAGGAAGAGCTTCCACATACAGAATGGTCTTTATCATCCTTGTTGCCTTTCACTGAATCTTTGCCAGTTCTATTCTGGGGGAGGGTATTAAATGCAGGGTGGATTTATACAATAGCATAGTGATGGTCTCTGCTTTGGCCTTAGTTCCTTTCCAAATAATCCTGAGCACTCTGTATGCTTCTGTTGCTGCAGTTTCTTTTCTGCCACTGAGCAGTGAGCTGGTATCTACATGGAACTGTCTGTTCTATCATAGGGATCTTTCTCCTGAGTGTTAGGATCTGTTTGGGGTCCATCACTTCGTATGTAAGGCTGGGATGGGCTTCCCCGTATGTATTCCCTTTCTCTTGCAATCTTGTTACTCTGTCATTCTATCTCTAGTTCCTTACAGTTTCCCCACTTAGTGCTACCTTGAATAACTCTTGAGTCCCCAGCAAAGTCTCACCTTGCTGTTCATGCCATGTTCCAGAACACACATCAACAGTGAATGACACATGTCCCAGCGTGGAGGCCTGAAGAACTGCACTGTGACCTCCTCCCTCCTACTGCAAGAATGGAAAGTTTGCTCCTCCCACCTCCTATTTTTAGCCAGATGTTTATCACTGTAAGGCCTTTCTTAGGCGGTAACTGCTAATGGTTCATGTCACAGCTGCTTTCCTCACTTGTGATTTCAAGTATATCTTATAAGACCACCTTAGAGAATGGACTTACATGTTCTTTCATGTTTAACTGATATGCTGTGAACTCATCAGTGAAAGCCCGTCATGTATGATAGCATGATAAAAAAATACAACTCTTCTATCCATGGTGTTATATATTATGATTATTGGTCCTCAAATCAATCATTGCTTGTGATAGATGAAATGTAATTTGGTGTAATTCAGTGTGCTGCTGTACTGAATGAGGGACATGCCAATGTCGGCTCAGCAGGACCTCCAGATGGAGTTTCCTGTGTGTACTTTAACACGTCCACTTTATATTTGAATATACCTTATTTTCTCATGTATACTTCAACACATGTATTTTATAGATGTTTGAATAGTTATTTCTATATATAACTTTTTTTTTTTTTTTTTTTGCATTTCAGAAGGGTTTTTGTACATGTGAAAAATGGGCAGAAACATTGCTAAGCATCAGCAGTGCTGTCCAAGTGCCAGCTTCATTTCAGTGGAACACCTGGATTTCCTACAAGTTCTTATTACCTGGAAGAGTAATTTAATACATTTTTATGAATAGAGGCAAATGTTTAGAAAAATTTCTGCTAACCAAATGGGCTTTTCTGTTCCTGGTGTAACTCAGGTGTAATGTCTTTGCTGAGACCTCTTTTGCTGGATGTCGTCCCAACTATTCAACAGACTGCTGCTTTGGCTCTTGGGAGACTTGCCAATTATAACGATGACCTGGCAGAGGCAGTTGTGAAGGGAGACATTCTTCCGCAGCTTGTGTGTTCATTGTCTGAGCAGAATGTAAGGCATCATTGTTTTCTTAAGTAATAATTTATTTTTTAACTATTGCATGGGGAAAGGGAAATCTTTCTTTTTCATCTATCTGCTGTTATTCTAATATGACAAGTACTGAAGTCAGAGACAGTGTGTTTGAACTCCTGAGAGATCCATGTGTACTCTGTGCCTAAGTTTGACTTTAAATAAGTTTGACTTCAAAATATCATCTTACCTTGTAGTACAGTATTAAAAAATCTATTTGTGGTGCTGCTATGTTTTTAAAATGCTATGTGATCCTTTATAAAAAGTCCCTTATAAAAAAAATGAGACAATTTGAAAGCTGTGGTGATAATTGACTAGGATTTGTTGATAGTACTAAATATTTGTAAAAATACATATACAAAAATTGAACTTCTGTATTGGAATATTCAATATCTCCAAACATAGCCTTTTGGAAATCTGTAGCATGAGAAATATCAAACCACTGACACAGGAAAATACACTGAAAGGTTTTAATCTTCATATTTGTAAAAAAACCTAACAAAATTATTGTCATGATTGGAATGCAAATGAATCAGGTGATCTCTTTTTCTCTGGTCTTACAATTTTTCTTCAGGTTTTGCATCTATTCCAGCTTTGATTTTTTTCCAGTGATCTTAACCTAGATTAACAGAAATACTTTCAAATAAGGTTCCCAGTAACTGGAAAAAGAGACAATGGAGAGTTAAGTGCATTGATTAAGTTAAGTGCATTGATATCACAGCCATACTTGGGTTGCAGTTTTGATTTATTAGATTTAGGAGAAGTAGGATTTCAATGGAAATATAATTTGGAAAACTATATATTTTCGTTTTCACTCTTTTGAGGAAAACGTAAATGTAAGTACTCACTGCAGATTTTTTTGTGTGTATCTGGCTATTGCCTATACAATTAATTTTAAAAAAAGCCAAAGAAAAACCTTGATGCCAAAATACTGGCATGGTATGGAAAGTTAGACAAATTTATAACCCTTTTGGTTATTTTATTTCTATTTTTAAGGGAAGAAGGGGAGCAAAACTCTTAATCTTCTATTTTTGAGTTGGAAAACACCCCTTTGCTACAACTCAAAGCCCTCACTAAATTCACTTGAGTACCCTGATTTATCTCTTCCACGTTACTGCCCTGCTGTCATTACATCGAGATGGCTGTAATTCAGAATCACTTGGGCAGCAGCAAGATTAGTGTGAGGTCATGGAAAGCCTACTATGCCTTGGTGAGTGAGGGCAAGTGAAGGAAACTCATTATCCAGTTCATGCAGAGTTTAGCAATGCATGCAGTTTGTTACTCCACATAGGCAAAAAAACCCCAAAAAACAAACCTAAACCAACTCAGATAACTTTTCATTCCACTCACTGTTTGTGTATCAACATTTATATTTGAGGAGGAGATTCTTTGAGCATACAATAAATACTGATTCTGCTGATTTATGGAGAACAGGTACAGGGTCACATCCCAGATCAATGTTTTGTCAATTAAGCTTGAGCAAAATACAGTTTCACAGTGTGTTCTGACTGTGTCTGTGAATATCGGTTGTTTGTAAATAAATATGTTTTGAGTAATAAAAACAAAAAAGTGTTTTTCTTTGCCAGGAGCATAATTACTTAACAGAAATAACATATTTGCACAGCTGTATACTGGTGTAAACAACCATAGCTCCATTGAGTTCAGCAAAACTTACAGTAACTTGCATTAACTAGGGTTTTGACCATTTGTCTGTACTGTTTCCCTTCTCTGCCCCCTAAATGATGTTTAATGCTTTGCTAGTAAATTATGTTTAATGTACCCGTTTGTAGGCCTTAACTTAGAAGACTGGATTTTTGGCATTAAGGAATTATATCAGTACTGGTAAACTAAGGAAGGTCAGGGTGTTTGAGCGCTGGAAGATGACTGTGCTCTTTAATGATTAACATGCTCTCTGATGTGGTTTTAGCCAATGCCAGCCATCAAACTACTTGTCAACGCCTGGACATGGTTTAGGGGTTAGTGCAAGACAGGGACAGTTTCCAGTAGTGTAGATGAGGCCATGGTGCTTTGAGGGAAGAGGAGTTTAGGTGGATGGATGTGGCATGCTGGGTCACTGTCCTTCAGGGCCATGGAGGGGGCCTGGGTCCGGTTTACCTCCTGTGGAACCGTTGCAGATATTTCTCTGTTGCTGTACTGTGGTGTTTTAGATCAGACTTTTGAAGGTGTTTGGGCACCTTACAGGATGCACAAAAGCACTCACGTGGTTCTTTGTTTCTTTGGACTTGATCCAAAAGGGATGTGGGCTTTGTATTGTTGAAGTTTTGGGTACCTTGACAGTAGGAATCTGTCAGTGTGAAATGCCTAGGCCCTCTGTGCATGGCAGGGGAGAATCAAGCATCTTGGAATGAGATTAAAGCCAGCTGCCACATAGAGAATGAGCCCTAGAGCTTGGGATGATCTGTCAGCTGCCAGGCTGGAGAACATACTCCGGGCACATGGATGTAGCAGTAGATTACTCGTGTCTCATTGAATCTTGCACCCGTTGCCGCACAGTGGCTTCATGAAGGAGGGAAGCTGGCTTTCTCCCAACACAGTTGTCTCCGTCTGGAGCGCTTTAACTGGGCTCTGGATTCTGAAACTGTAAGGCAGGGGAAGAAGTTTAATCTTCAGCTTCCACATCCCAGTTATATTTACGAAACTGCAGGAGGAAACCAAAATGTGACTTTTGGGGGGAAGACTTTAAATATTCTTCTAGAAGAAACTACAACCACCACTACAGTTTACATGGAAGCCCATGATGTGCGCAGCACCATACATTATATATGTGCTCAAAACATGTATTGGGTCCAGCACTGAGGGAGATGGGTAGAACTGAGACAGGTGCTTTGATTTTGCTTGAACTTATGATAGAGGTGTCAAAGTGCTTAGTCCTGTAGAAAGGGAGCTGTTTCTGGACACAAGCAGGAATAAAAGTGCAGGCTGCCCAGTCAAAACTGAGGGTCATTCAGTGTTGGGTGTTTGCTGGGATGGGTTTTCAGGATCTTAGCTGTGGGCCTAGGTAGCATTTAGGCATTTCAGGATTCAGATCCTAAACCCTCTAGTTGGGTCTAATTATCTGTGTCTCAGTTTCCTGTTTGTAAATGTAAACAATATTTTATCATAGAGATGTTGTGAGGGTATATACCCTAGAAATAGTGAAACCTTGCAAGTGTCACAGATGGGTAGAATTATTTTAGGAACTTGCAGTGCATAACCTGTGTAATCTGGTTAAATAAGAGCTATTGTTTTTGCAGCTCTTATCATTCACTACTCACTTAAACAAACAGACTTATCTAGACTATTATCTTTTCACCATATCCTCTTAGCCCTCTCATTTTTTCTGTTTGTTTGTGCACTTACTGCAAATTTTAGATCATGAACTGTCTCAAAGAAGGATTGTTGGTTCATTGTTTGTGTGATGTCTGGTGGTCCTGATTTAGATCTGTATGAGATATTGTTGCTACTAAAAGAGTCTAAAAGTCTAATTTATGCATGTCTGTACTGTATTATACTTTGAACTACTTAATGTTAGTAAAAGCTTTTTTTCTTTTTCTTTTTTTACCTCTTTCTCCTCCCCTGCCTCATTTGTACAGCGTTTCTACAAGAAAGCAGCTGCATTTGTGTTAAGAGCGGTTGGTAAACATTCTCCACAGCTAGCTCAGGCCATAGTTCAGTGTGGAGCACTGGAAATGCTTGTGATGTGCTTGGAAGATTTTGACCCTGGAGTCAAAGAAGCTGCGTCTTGGGCACTTGGGTATATTGCCCGGCACAATTCAGGTAACAGGTTTCACATGTGTTATGTTTCAGCTTAATGATATGTAAGAGTTATAATAAATTACGTTATTGTAATGTTAATAAATAGAACAAGATGCCTTTTCTTCTCTACTGTTATAAATTTTTAAATTTCGAATAAAAACCTGCTCTAACTATACCAGTCTTACAATGCTGTACCTTTAGTGGGAAACTGGCATATCTGGCACCAGCAGTGCCTAGTTGTGAGAGATGCTCTATGAGGAGCACTGGGCCTGTTGCCAGGAAATGGCACTGCTTTATTCTGCTTCGTGAAGAAATTTCATAATCTTTATGTATTGTATTAACTCTTACTCTGGAACAAAGTTTATTTTGCTCGGCATTAGTTGTTGTTTTACACACATAGTAAAATGGAGAAGCCTAGGCAGAACCAGGTTTCATGCGGCTGACAGCAGTGCCTGCAGGATAAATGTGGCAAATGCATTGCACTGGCTATGTTGTCATTAGCCAGTAGACCACAGTCTTGTCTGAGAGTCAGGAATAGATCCTAGGAATCCGATATCGAGCAGTTCACTGCTGTCTCACAAGCAGTTGTGTAGCTCACTGGCAGTGTCATGTTCCTGTTTAAAAGCTGATCCATGTGTCTAGTAATTCTTTTGCCAGCTATTTATATAGTTCAAGTAAAAGCTTAGAGCTGTGAATCAACTGAAGGAAGAAAGTGCCGGATGGAAGGGATGGGAGAAATGGCTTGTGTTCATATGTTTAAAGTTCAAATTTTTCTAGGATCACAAGATTAACTAATGCTTTTATGTTGTGGTTTTGGCTCTAAAGTGTGCATAGAATGAATTTGGAAGGTTTTTTTTTTTTTTTTAATCAACCTGGAGTGCTGGACTGCGGAAATCATGGGAGATTTCCCCTTCCTGCTTAGAGAGAGGCTTAACTCACTGTGACAGACTCCAAAGTTGTCAGCACCTTCCTAACAGACTGCTTTTTCTGGGGAACAAATTAATTCTTGGGGCACCTCTATGTGCTAAAGATCTTTTGTCTTTTGGTCGTTGGGTCTGAGTCACACCCTTGGTGGAAAATAATTGTTGCTTCCATGCGAAAGGTATTTGTTTAACTGTCATTTGAAAGTGTTCCTTTGTATAAATGTGTGTAGTGTAAGTGTGTGTCTGTGTTACTCGTAACATAAACATTTCTGTAGTTTTGTTATGTCAGTAAATCAATATTGACTCACCTCAGTTGCCCTTCATGCTATTCATTGCATGAATGCTGGCTAATCTTTAGGGTGATCCAGTTCACTCTGTGATGGCATTGTCTGCAAAGATGGAGATGATGTGAGGGTATTGAAGAAAGCAAACTCTTTGTATAAATTTTTATTTCACGATTAAGAATTATTTATTTGAGCAGCATTTTCAGAAATCAGGTTGGAATTGCGAGTGCTACCAAGCTGCAAGCATCAGGACATAGATCACTAGATGTAATAAGTTAAAAAAAAAAAAAGAAAAAAAAAAAAAAACCCCAACCAAAAAAACCCAAAACAAACCCCCCCCAAAAAAAAAAAAAAAAAAAAACAAAACACTATAAAAAAAAAATGTTCTTCCCCTGCCCAGCTATGTCCAATTTGGGGGATTTACCTTCCTCTATAACACGGTCTCAGGAAGTCTCTAAAATGATTACTGAAAGTAGAGGAGTTATACTGAAGAAAGATCACTCTGTGCATGGTATGTTTCTTAGACTCCTACGAGCATGCCTTTGCAACAGGATATTGTTGGAGATGGGATACCAAGATAGATGGACCTGTTCTTATCATCATCTGGCGTTTACTGTTCAAGAAAGTCTGGATTAGACTCACATGCTTGTGTTGATAAAATTTGGCAGTTACGATTTTTTGTCATTGAATGTCTGTGGATACATATTGCAGCTTAAACTGTAAAAATAGACTTGAGTGCGAAATAGTTTTCCCCACCCACAAAGGGGTTTTCAGTTTCAAAAATTGTTTCGGTTCCAAACTGGGACAACATTAAGACAAGATTTTTATTTTTTTTTCTCTCCTGAAAAGGTTGGAGGCTAGGGAGGCTTATTTGCCCCCAGCGAGAATAGTTCAACAATTAGGGCATATGTCTGGGATGTATGTGGGAGACAGATTAAAGCCCTGATCTGTCTTAGGCAGGATGTGAACCTCTGTTTGCCTGAATGCAAGCAAAGTCTCCCAGCATTAGGCAACAACTGCTTGTAATGGGAGGGTCTCTGCTTTTAGTCAGAAATTCCACCCACGACCTGGTAAAACTGCTCTCCGGGAACTGCAGTGTATGTTCCCATGAAAAGACTTCAATTTTGAGAAATCAAGACCTCTTCTTTTTTTCCTGATGAACACATTTTCTGGTTAGCAAGTTCCCTGCTGTTTTCATACAACAGTCTCTTAAAATGCGGTTCTTCTGTGAACAGATGTTTCCAGAAGGCCTGTGAGATTTTAGGTCAATATAGACGTCTCATGAGATTTCAAGACACTAGAAATCTTGCCAGGTCAGATTCCAAAATTTAGGAACGGCTTTTGCAGTTCTGCTCTTTCTTGAAGATTCCTTTGAGCAGAATTTCAGAAACTGATCTTCCTCCAAAGTATGCAGATATGTGTGCTGCAATTTTACCATTCATTATTTCTACTGTATTATTTCTATTTATGTTTGAAAAGACAATCAAAATACCATCGAGGCCATGAAAGGTATTTTGTAAATTTTTACTTATATCCTATTAAGTTACTTTTAAAATGCAAAGTTCTTATTTTTGAGACATGCAGATAACTTAGCTTTCCGTTTGCTTTGCCTACATAAAAGGGGTAATTTATTAATCATCTCATACCTGCTTCAGCATGTTGTAATTTGGTAGGAAAACAAAAATAAACAACACTATTTACATTCAAGCATATTGCTGAGAGTGGAGTTACGCTCATTTTCAGTCATACGGTGGTCCTCTAATGATCACAGGATAGCTCGGCTTGGAAGGACCTTGGGAGGTCTCTGGTCGAGCTTCCTGCTCAAAGCAGGGTCAACTGTAAGGTTAGGTCAGGTTCCTTAGATCTTCAGTGATTTGAGCCTAGTGGTAACTTTTTCTTATTCCAGGATCTAAGCTTGCCCCATAATTAATGACCTCCAGCTGATGAAAGCTTTTCCCACTGGTTCCAGTGGAACTTTAGCACTGTGGTTGTAGCAGTCTGCATAAACCTGTGATTTTGAAGTGCAGCATTGGGACTACGTGTGGGGATTAGAGCCTTCCTATGTGGCCATTACATGATCATACTGTCCTCAGAAAAATACAGTGTTGGTGGTTGTTCTGGTCAAAACCTGTTATTTCCTGTGGATACACCTGCCACCACAGCAGGGGCTGTTTGAGAGCCCTGGTAGCCTGGACTGAATCTTGCATTTGCTTCCAAGCAGAGAAGGTTTTGCTGCTGCCTTCCACTGTGTGAATATGGCATTTGTTCCCAAGTGATGTTCCTTCTCTGCGGACTACCTGCACGTGCGCTTCCTCAACTTTGACTTTTCTCCCTAATTGTGTTTTTGTTTGCTTGCTTGGCTGGTTGGTTTTAAATCCACACTGTTATTGCCAATATTGCAAATATGTTAACATTAATGTTAACTGTGGGCTACGTTAGTTTGGTCCCATAAGACTTCCCATTTGTTTCAGTGGGTTTGTAGTCAGGATCTCTTTGTTCACTTTCCACTCTTCCTGATCACATAAACTCACGATTAGTCCCTGGTGAGTACTTTTGTATTGAGACAAATTACAACTCTAGTACAACTACTAGTTGAACTGGTAACATCTTAAGCTCCGAAGTCTGTCTTTATCAGGCTTTCTTCTACCTCCAAGTCAGTCTGTCTTCCTCTCTGCAGTATCTCCATCTACTAAAATCTTCTTCGTATTGTTCTGAACAAAAGCAACTGATTTATGGTGGGCATTGAGTCCAAGTTGTCTTGTCTCTAAAAACATGTAGAATAACATTTCCTACTTTCCTTCGTGTAGGGAGAAGTCTTTATTATCATGTGGTTGGACAGGTTCCTTGGTCTGTACCCCAAACTGAAGTTCCAGCCCAGGGTTTTCATAGCTTTCTGTGGACTTAAATGAGGTTCATAAAGTATTTTTTTCTCCACTTTCTCCTCTTCAGCTATTGGTCTTTGTCTTTCTTGACAACTGTATTTTCTCTTCTAACTCTTTCTCAGCCTTCGCTTTTTTCACTTCTGTGTTTTGTAAGTGGATAGCAAAATTTCATTAGTTCTTTGGTGTATAGTCTGAATTAGAGATGTTCTGCCAGGTGAGAAGGTTAATTGAGCCTCTTTTTGAGGAAAAAGAATTGCAATTATAATAGAATCACTAATACTTAGTATCACAGTTTTGGGCTGGGTTTGCAATGGAATGTAATGAGAAGATCTATATTTTCTTATGTCCTTGCCTCAGCTTTCCTGCTTTTCTGGGAGTGTTTACTTCTTGATTGTCTTTTGACACATGGTCCAGCCCTCCATGTGGTAAGTTATTAGCCATGAACCTTATAAAACCACTGGAAGAAAAACCATTTAATTAACCATGGCCAACACTAACTGTCAGTATTTAAATGATATCAGACTTCTAACAGCAAGAGGCTATCTAAATTGAATCAGATTTAGTTTGCTCTTTTAAAATAACTTCCATGGTTACTGTTGGATGCTTGGATGTAGCTGTGACCTTAAAGTATTGCTCCTCTTCTCCCTACTTGAAGTTCGTGATTTCAGCTCCTAAGGCATCACAGAAACCCATTCTTGTAGCACTATCCTGTTCCCCTTGACATGATTTTCTTGATGTCAGCATCTCCTTGGCAGAATGTAGGCAATTGAATTGGTTGCTCTGAAGTTGCTTCTGGGGCACACTCAGATGGATTCACCTGGACTATTGGTTTGTAGTTTGTGATGTATTCCACTTGGTCGATGTACAGCATCAAAATGCAATTTGAAGAAATCAAGTATGGCTTTTTTTTCCATGAAAAGTTGAATGTAGCTTATACCACTTACATTGATTAGCTAGTTTTCACATACGTTTCAGATACATTTTGTTTCAAATTTGTAAAATTGCAGATATAGCATTTGGCAGTATTTCAATATTTTGTTGAAATATTATGATTTGTGTGTATTTGGAGGGTGCAAACTGCATTTTCAGTCAAATAGTTATTTGAAAAATGAACCTTGAAGGGTTGATTTTTGTATTAGCTTAAAATTATTTAATTATTTATTCTAATTTTGTAAGGTAATACTTATACTTTGTTTAAAATATATCATAAAATAACATACAGCGTAAATATTTGACTTATCACATATATTGGAGTGTGTGGCTATAATTCACTAATTGAAAACAAATCTGCTCAGGAGCATTATTTGGATATTAACAGCATAATGATGACATGACTTACAGATTTCATGAAAAACTATATTAGTCTATGTATATTTAATGAAGTATGCTATATTTTTCTTAGTATGAAAATCTCTTTATGGATGGACTATAAATTAAAAGCCAAGTTAGAGTCTTGAAATACAACAGCCATATGTTGCCATGGTACTGTAAGTCAAGATAAATGTTAAAGATAATAATGGATATGCATAATAAGGTGTAGCAAAACTGAACTAAGAACCTAATAGATTACTGAATCCTCCATGATTTTTACCACTTTTTCAACACTATTTTAAAATAGCACAGCTTGGTTATGGTATAAATTTTGATTCTGATATCCAGTAATTTTTATTTTAGGACTGTGATTAATGCTATATACACAGAGAGAGCTAATGAATTCCTAATAGTGTAATTCTGTCCATGTCAGCTAATCATATGCTCTGTTTTTTGGTTTTACATTTTTTTTATTTAAGGTGCAGTTAGTTAAGAATATTGTACTAATCTTAGGCACACAATATCCCACTGATGATATTTCTCATTTGTGTAATTGTGTAGAATAACATTTTCATGTCATTAAAGTATAAATTCTGTCTTGTCCCATGTATAGTAGCAAACCCTAGTTTTGATCAGCAAGTTTGATTTTTCCAGTCTTTTCTGTAAGATAAATCTTTAATGTGTGTTTTTTCGTATTTCTGTTTTTGGCATTCGATCTATGCTAATATCTGCTTATCATTTAAAGAGGGTAAAATGCTCTCTAATTAGGTGGTTGGTAAAATTTCGGTACTTTGGCTTTCTGTGTTGTTGTTAGCCATGCATAAAATGCTTTCCTATTGATCAGCGTAGAATAGCCAGGGTTTAAACAGCTGACATCTGCTTACTTTAAAAAAAGAAAAAGAAAACAGAATAACAAACCATTTCAGCCTAATCTACCTCAAATGTGTGCATGTAAATGGGGGTCCATCTATTGACCTGCATTCTTTTCAGTTGTGGATTGGTCCACACGGTTTATGAAACCAGGAGGGCTGATTTGAAATGCAGATGTCGAGACAGTGAACTGCACCCTCCCCTTTTTCCTTTGCTGTATCTGTCAGGGTGAAAAATGGCTTGCACAAGGGTCAGTCACCCATACTCACTTAATTACTTTCCTTGGACCTACAGAACTGTCACAAGCTGTGGTGGATGCAGGAGCTGTTCCTCTTGTAGTGCTCTGTATCCAGGAGCCAGAAATTGCTTTGAAAAGGATTGCTGCTTCAACTCTCAGTGATATTTCAAAGCATTCTCCAGAGTTAGCGCAGACAGTAGTGGATGCAGGAGCTATCGCTCACTTAGCTCAGATGATCCTGAACCCTGATGCTAAACTGAAGGTACATTTAAAAATTATTTTTTAAAAAATCTCCATTATACCAGTCATTACTTGATACTGAATCGAAGACACTGGTGTGCGTATTTATTTAGGATGCTCTTGTTTTGGGCGTTAACAAAATGTAGCTATATAGTTAGTGACAAAGAATTCCGAACATATTCACAGATTTAAGTACTGGATAAAAACTGCTACTCTGTGAGGAACAGCTAAACTAATCTTTAAAGTGAATAGTATGAATTTTTTTTATAATTATATAGTATACGAAGAATTCAACAGATATTTTTCATAGATAAAATTTGCACAATTGAGTTGCAAGGAAGGTTTTACATACTTAAGTTTATACTATAAACCAGTTAATGTTAAATATATATTGTATTGTAGAATGTACTGTCTGATATGAATAGGTATTGTTGAAGGTTTGATCACTAGAGTTTAATAGACCAGAAAAAAATTGCTTCTTAATATAACTTTTCTGTCTAACAGAAACAGAAGACATAATAAAAATACCACTTCAAACAAATAGATAGAAGTGTTTTAATGTAAGGTCTGATGGACCCAACTTATGCAAATAAAGATATTTGTTATAGATTTCACTAAATTTTAAATCATAGTTTTAAATGGTGTGTATATATATATATATATATATACTTATTTTTTGATACATAGCAAGCTTGAATGGGATAAAACAAAGGACAAACTTTTATTCAGGAACCAGTGAATGTTCTGTGCCATTATATTCGTGCATGAATTGACTCAGTGAATTGTAAAATAGCTGTAATTGTTTTCCCTATCCTGCTTTGTTTTCCTTGATGCAATAGATTTTTGTGTGCAGGAGGAGTGTGTGTTGTGGGGTGTTTGTATACTATTGATTTTATAACAATTTTTATTTACTAGTGTCAGGTGCTGTCAGCTTTAAGCCAAATAGCAAAGCATTCAGTGGATCTTGCGGAGTTGGTGGCTGAAGCAGAAATTTTCCCGGTTGTGTTCACATGCCTGAAGGACTCAGATGAATATGTCAAGAAAAATGGTGCAACTTTAATTAGAGAGATAGCAAAGCATACGCCTGAGGTAAAACCTTGAAAATGCAAATACAAGGTCATATCATTAGATTTTACACTTTAAATAAAATACAGGATTATTCTGTCATTTGCTTTTCGAAAGGGAGGGCAAATAGCTGTTTGGCATGTTCATTGGAAAAATATGGAAATGCTTGCTGATATTATGAGATGCGTATTGAATATGAATTGTGTTAGGGAACTGGGAATCATATAATGTATACCTAGCTACTTCATTCCATAAAATATCTACACAGAAAGGGAGTTTTAGTCTGACAGTATTGTCAGTCCTAGATATTAAAAATATCATGAGAAAAGCCTCACAGAAGTCATGATACCAGCTAATAAATGACAAGATCATCCTGTAACAATAGTAGATGATGTGTGCCTTTTAAAGAAGTCTTCAGGTGTACTAGGATCACATCTTAATTATTTTTCCAATGACAATGAAGGTCAAAAATTCTCTTACTTATTATTAAACTGATGATAGTTTATTTTATTAGCTTGAGTTTGTAATTTGAGCCTCAGCATTTGCAGTGTTTTTGCCAGTAATTGATACGGGAAGGTGGGAGTGTTTGGCAAAGTCAATTCAATAAATAAATAGAAAAACCAAATAATTGTAGCTATGTTAATCTGTCATACCATAGAGATAATTAAAAGGCTTTAAATATGACTCTGGAATGAAATACAAGCAATGTATTTGTGGAACACACTAATGCAGAGTGCAGCCATTTCAAAATCATGATGCTGTCTTAACAGTTAAGGAGCATTTAAACATGAATATTGTGGTGGTTCTTCAGCCTGCTAGTCTTTAAGCTGCTGATGATTAAAGTTTGCAGTCTTGTTACATCTCCTGCTTTCTCTCTGCACCTTGTGAGCAACACAACCTCACTTTCTCAAATAAGTGAAAAAATTATCATTATCAAAGGGGGGGACTAGAGTTGGAAGCCAGTGGCCAAACTTGAAGGCTGCAGGTGAAGGAGCCTTCACGCAGGGGGATACAGCTCTCCAAAGGAGCTGTAGGAAGTATCTCGGTGACTCCCAGTGGGAAGTCACCATCCACATTCACCTTGAGAGCGACAGTGATGTCTGTCTGTCTCTGAGCAACTCTGTTCAAGCAAAACATGTTGCAGCAGAGACAGACTGGCAAACGATGTTCCTAGAGGAGCTAGCTGTGTCAGCCATGTAAGCATTGTGACTTTTGGATCTCAGCTCTCTGCGTATGTGGTAAAATTCATGTGGAGGTTGAGATCTGAGGGACTTGCAGCAGGGCCCGAGGGTCACAGCACCAGGGAGAGTGTCTGTGCAGGAGCTCTGTGTACATGGCTGTGCCCACACGTAGGACTTGCTCCTCACTGGCTGCAGTTCGCAATCAGGTGAGCAGTTTTTTGTAAGTGATAACTTTACATTTCATCTAGCTGTTTAAAAAAAAAAAATTAACGGCCTTTTAGAGGCTCTAATGCAACAGTGGATTTTGTGTTTTTATAAATCAACTGGATTGGAAATGCACATGCCTCAGTTTTGTTCATTTGATTTTGACTTTTAAGAACATGTTTCTTTTGCTTTGGGATCTCTGGGAAAAATGTGGTATACCTAACAAGACAGAAGAAAATAAGCATAATATGAAATTATTTTCATTTCTATGCATTGTTGATATTATACATACACTACTGCTGTCCCTCAAGTGATGTGAGAAGTGATACCTTTTGGAAAGAAATGTTGCATAGCTTGGTACACACAGCAAGCATCTTAGGCTGTGGACATGTTTACAGTTTGTAAGCAAGGCTATGTAATTTGGCATTCTGGAGCAAACTCCATTGCCCATCCATTATGTTCCCTGGGCACCTCCCTGAGAATACCCTAAAATGGCAGAATGGTGGAGTCAAAGTCAGCTTTGCACATCCATGACATTTGTCTTTGACTTCATGCCTTGGTAAGGGGTCCACAAAGGCTTTCATGCCACAGAGATTATCTAGAATGCAGGTGAGAGGAGGAGTGGGCCTTTCCCTCTGTCTCCTGCACAGAATTTACAATGTTGGCTTGAAAATGAGCGGGCACTAACTAGTATGAAAGAATATGTGGCTCAGTGGGTGCATCTTCAAGGGCATTCAGGTATTAGGGTGTCATTGGGTTAATTCTTTGGTGTATATTAATGAAGTTGAGAATATATCTTTGCATGCTATACTGCGCCAAGAATTCAAAGTCCGAACTTCCTTGCAATAAAGTCAATCAAAAACAGAGTAGCAAAGCAGCTTCATTCCTGAGAACTTCATATTAATGCCCAACAGTCCATATGATACATCACTCTTAAACCACCTTTGTTTTGTAAATCAGGAGCAATACATTTAAAGACTTTTGTAATGTAGTGCTTTATGCCTGTTGATACTTCACAGCATCTAATCTCTTCCGTTTATCTTTTCAGCTTTCTCAGCTTATAGTAAATGCAGGTGGCATTGCTGCTGTGATTGATTGTATTGGCAGCTGCAGAGGGACTGTCAGGCTGCCTGGCATCATGATGCTCGGTTACGTAGCAGCTCATTCGGAGAGTCTGTCAATGGCAGTGATTGTCTCCAAGGTTAGCTATCACTTTGTCATCTTCCTATAATTCTTCGGTGGCATTCTGAGAAAGAGACACAAATTAACATAGGCAGAGAATGTATTTTGTGGCAGAATTATGTACTTGCTGTTGACAAATGCACTTTCTCCTAATAGTGCAGCTTGCTGTGGCTGAAATTATGTGGTAACCTGATCAAATTGTGTCTTTGTGAAGCTGAGCCTTTTATAAAATGTCCTGGATTAGTTTGTGAACATCCATTTGTATTACAGTACAAGATTTTTCTGTGTTGCAATTGAACTGGCACAGAAAATAAGTCAGTGATTTTTCTGTGGTGTGTTTCCTCTTAAAATGAGTGTTTGTGGCTACATCAAAAGCCTTTTGGAAAGAAGAATGTTTAATGGCACGTTCTTCATTACACTAGCATGGCTCTGCTAGTACCACTAGAGTAGTCTTGCAACAGAAATCTTCAGACTTGAAAAGACCTCTGTTTCTAATGTAGTGTGGTTTGACTGAGTTGTTCAAGTGACATGTCAAATGAGATAAGCTATACATTTTCAGGTTTAAATAAATTCTGCTGGGCAATGATACAGAAGGGAGACAATTTGCAGTATTTGCAATAGGTGAAATTAGTGCCTGACATAATATTCTGATGTGTATAATGCTAACTAATGACAGGAGGAAGGAAGTAATTTCACTGAGCATTGTTGGCCCATTTTCACACTATGTCAGTCATTTGAAATATACTGTATGACTGGAAACAAGGAAACAATAAAAACAGAGGAACAGAAATGTCCTCTAGTAGGAATGTAAGTTAAAAAATGGAAATTGCTGCAACATAACATCAATAAGTATGCAGGGAAGGTAAGACGGATCAAAAAAATGCTCTTCTGCATTGGAAAACTGAAGAAATAGACACTTTTTCTGTGCCCCCTCTGGAGGCCCTTCTTCTCTGGATGTGTCTCTATCTCTCCACAGTCAGGATGCCCAGAGCAAATGCGCTCCTGCCGTTGAGTGCTTGACATTCAGTGGGATGAATCCAGGATTAATTTAATGAGGAGGCACCTGAGTGATACATTTTTTGAAGAGTAATAATGGTTGCTACCATAACTGTATGGGAGTGCAGTGAGAGATTTTGTAGGCACCTCTGTAAACTGTCACAAAATGAAATATTTTAGTGAATGATCCACAAAAGAAACCCAAATAAACTTAAAATCCATTACTTCAGGGGAAACTAAGCCTGGGGAGTGGTACATAGTGCTGAGGACACGGCTTGGTAAAATGGAACCGTTTGAAAGAAACGCACTGTGGCATAACCACATACAGTTACACATCTACCATGTTATGATATAAAGTGATAGCACCATTCTGTGGTACTATATCCTGGAAAGGATGAATTTTGAAAAATTATTTTTGAGGCCCTACTGGACATACCCTTCACTGTGGTCTTCTGCTGCTGTGCAGTGGCAAAAAAACCCCAAACAATTTAGTCCTTTGCGATATTAAAGAGTGGAAGATGAAGCATTATTGGAAAAGAGAAGTTAACCTATCTGTAGTACTAGTGCATGTAGTTCTGTTGTCTGTATTTGAAAAGAATCTTGAAAAAAACCTAAAGAGTGTGCAGAAAAGATGAGAAAATTATCCATAGGATGGAGAAAAAGGTTTTCTAGTTAGAGGTTTAGTAGCCTTGCCTTACCTAAAGGAGCAGGAAGTGATTCCTGTTGAAATACCCTGGCATAAAATACCAGCTACTAAGTAGCTCCGTAATCCTGTGGAGAAAGGGTAAAGATTGTGACCTTGAACCAGAAGAACTTCAGTAACAGCTGGATGTGAATGAGGTATTCTGCATCTCTTGTTGTCTTCAAATCAAGAGCTGAAATCTTTCTGGAAGTGATTGTCTGAGTGAAACATGAACTGCTGGACTCAAGAAAAGGTTGATAAGTTGAAATTTAGGGCTGTGGATTTAAAAAAAACCCAAACAACTCAATAGTTGAACCCTCCTGGTCTTAAGCTGCTTTCATAGACTTTTCATAGATGCATAAACACTCAAATTATTTTATTTGCAGTCTGACAAAACTGAAGCCTTTACTGTTATTACAGCCTGAATTGTATCATATATTCCTTTTATCCCTTAAATTTGTGTGTTAGGTCAAACTGCCTTCTGACTTAAAACATTAGATCTCTTTCTCTCTTTAGCTAAATTTATTAAGATTTATTAAAAATTCTTGCTAGTCTCGATGTTGTAAAAATACGACAGCACTAACATGTGTTCTCCTATAGCTTATTTTAGAAGAAGGATGTAAATCGAGAAACATTTTCTAACAATCTGTACCAGTTTCAAGTTGTCTTTCCCTGGTACAGATTGGTAAAGGTTGTGCTTTTGATTAATGCTACAGGGAATACCACCACTGTGTGCCTGCTTGATAGAAGAGCATGAAGATCATATTAAGGCAGCAGCTGCTTGGGCCTTGGGACAGATTGGAAGACACACTCCCGAGCATGCACGTGCTGTTGCAGAAGCAAATGTGCTACCCACACTGCTTGCTATGCATACGGACATACGCAGTTCAGAAGATCTTAAAATAAAAGCAAGTATATTTGTGATATGAATATCTGCAGTATGAGATGTTTATTGTAATCAACAGGTATAAGTGCTTAAAAACTACTAAATGGTACATGCTGTTATTGATGTTTGTTGAGTCACAGACTTCCTGGGTGTAGGGTGTCCGAAGGCTGCGTGTCATTTATGAGGACTGGCTGGTCCTAACGGGTGTGCACAAGGTGTATAACAAATCATACGGTACAGGCACAGCAGTCTAGTCCCTTATTTTCTTCCCAGTTTAAATGAGAGTTGCATACAACCATAAACGCTATAATTTCTTGTGAGTGACTAACTTCTAATTATATGCTTTTTTTTTTTGGAAGTATGGGCTCTTGTACAAAATATTATTGTCCTTGTAGTAGATTTGTTTACATTTTTATTATTATAATTAAACTGTAACAAATGCTCAAAGCTCTGTTCTTGAAAAAATGCAACTGCTCATGTTTAGGGCTTTCCTTGCATGGGAACTTGTAGAGTTGCAGTTTGGTAAAGTGTATTTTTGAGTGACAGTAAGTGAACTGACAAGAATATAATAAGACAGGATATGGTCTCCCATGTTGTACTGTTCCATTGAAGTATCACGTTCCAGATCTGTAAAATAACTTTTGTATAGCCATTTTCAGTGGTCACCAAAATATCAAGGTCAAATCAGCTGTACCTATAATCCTACCCAAGAAGGTCATTACTGCTTGTAGCAGCCAACATTGAGTCTGTTTGCAGAAACTGAGTGCTGCTGTACGACTGTTTCACTTTCCCTCCCTGCGTGGGTGCTTGTGCACTTTGCTATCCCAGACCAGCAGACTCGCCCAGTAAGCCATTTCTAGAAAACAATCTTTTAAAATGTGTTTTGATTTAGTTTTCTTATTATATTACAGTACTTCAATTTACTTAAAGGGTCTACTCCTGCTGCCATTGTAGTCAAAAGAAAATTGCCATTACTTTGACTGTAGATAACATAATAAGGATGTGATGCACTGTAGGTTTTGAGGTTTAATATATCTAAGTAGAAAATTGATTCTTCATCAGGTGACCTGATAGATATCATAGTTTTTATTGAGAAAATGCTTTTTGAGAATTCTGATCAATTTTCTTTTTGATCTGACTTCAGTGATATATAACATGAATTCTTGTTTTCACTGATGCCTTACTATAGAAATTTTATTTTGCATTTCAATAGACTAAAAAAGCCTTAAAGAACATTCTTCAGAAATGCACATATCTTCCAGCACTTGAACCATTGCTGCATGATGCCCCTCCCAATATTATGAAACATATTGTTGGCCAGTTTAGCAAGGTAAGAAAAGGCTCTGCTTGATGAGTAATGTGTTAATTGTTTTCCATTTAGCAAGGAAGCCATCTTTCCAAAGATGGAGTCTCTCTAAAGGTCTCAGTTGTTTTCTCAGGATCCTCAAGAATCCCCTGCAGAAGCATCTTGGAGCATCCCATTTTTTTGTCTGATAAAGCTGGATACTGTTTTATCTGGAACCTGCCATAATTCATCCTAAGACTGGGAAAACAGTTACTTATAAGCAAGGTGTTGTTGTTTTTTTTTTTTCCCCTTCCTTGCCCTTTGAAATTAAGTGGAGTATTAACTCACGTGCAAATATTTTCACTGAGCCAATGTATCACATAAATCCCAGTCACATCTGTTTTAGATAAAGTACAAGCTGTCTGTACAGGAGTGATTTAAGTCAGGTATTTTACAGTAATCTAGATCAGGGGTGTCAAACTCATTTTCATGGAGGGCCACATCAGCCTTGTGGTTGCGTTCAAAGGGACAAGTGTAATTTTAGGACTGTATAAATGTAACTACTTCCGCATTTATACAGTTCTAAAATTACATCTGTCCCTTTGAAGGCAACTGCGAGGCTGATGTGGCCTCCAGTGAAAATGAATTTGACACCCCTCATCTAGAGTATAAAGGCTGTCCTCATTAATTTTCAGTCTCAATTAAGTAAGTGTAAAAATCCCAAATCTTTTCTCATCCCTCGCAAAATTCAAAACTGTTTGTTGTTAATTATATTGTTGATTTGAGCACAGCATGTAAAAAGTGATATAATTTAGTCAAAGTATTTCAAATTATTTAAGTAATTGCTAATTAATCAGGAGATTTCCAGTGTCTGAAATGTTCACCAGCTGTTGGGAATCCTGCTCAACTATAGACTGTCTTTTGTGCAATACTCTGCAATGTAATCTGTTAGCAGGGGGTACCAGGCTGTCTTGGTGAGATGTTCTTTCTGGAAATGACCAAGTAAAACACTCTTGATATTCAGTTCTGATTATCACAGCTCTGGAAACGCTGCTGTTTGTAGTGCAGATTCCTGATTACACTGTCACTCCTAGATTTGTCCTGTCTTCCTGCTAAGTCTGTACAGAGAATAGAGATTTGCACAGAATCCAGTGCCTTTTGCTTCTGTGTGCTGACTGGAGCTATTAATGAGCTGAGTCATAGCAATTGGTTACCCAGTGTGTAGAGTTGAATGTTGTTTGCTGTTGCTCTGGTTTTATACCCTTCACATCAGCTGATATTCTGGTTTGTTTCGTTTTTCTTCTCCTATGTTGTATTAAACAAACTATACTTGTCTGGAATTTGCTCTTCTGAAGTATACATTTAAAATGAAGTTCTCTGCAGTAAAAGCATTTTTCTTTCCTGTGCCATAGCTTGGGAATTTCTTCTTCTTAGAGCTGTGGTGTATTACTTCTGTGGGCTTATTTATAGCACAGTAAAAGCCTTATTTCTGAGCTGTGTTTCAGAGTGGGATGCTATCCGTTCTTGGTACTGGACTGTCATTTCAGCATTATCCTTCTCAAGGTCTGTGCAATTCTGTGCTGTCTCAGTTTGGACTGGGGGAAGGGACTGTGTCTCAGAGGTGCTGTCTGTCTTTAGGGCCTCTTCCAAGAGAGTTTTCTGCTCTCTTATCCAGCCTGGGAGTCCCGGTGTGGAGCAGGAAGGCAGGGAAAGCGCCGTATCCTGTCTCCTTGCTGGTTCCTCCTTGGCAGTTCTTATTGTGGGAGATCTGTGGAAACAGCCGCCTTTTCGGTTCCCATAATGAAACAATCACAGTTGTTCCTGACACTTCTGTGGAGTACATAGTAGGGAGAAGTCTCTATGCTCTTTTTTTTTTCTTTTTTTTTTTTCTCTTTCCCTTTGCCTGACTGTTGATTTTGTAGAGCCTAGAGGGACCAGAGAAACAAAGTCTGTTTGCCTATATGCATGGCAGAAATCTCATTCTTCTTTTCCTTCGTCCTTTTAGGCAGGCCCTTCCTCCTTCAAGGCTCTTGTTTTACACTGAGATACAGTCAAATTTGCGGCTTGATTTTTCTGACCAGTGTGGAGGCTTCCAAAATGGTTTTGCCCCCCTACTATGTAACTCTCAGAGTTGGTGTTAAAGCTGTCTGGTTTTGTTATAGGTGCAGCTGATGTTGTACATTATCTCTCTCTCATTTCCCACCCCTCCTCCCCCCTTTTTTTTTAATATTATTGCAGCCCTGTGGGTCTATGGACTACATGCTGTCATTCTCCCTGCCTGGCTCAGCCCCCACCCCCTTCCTTCCCTCCCTCCCTTCCTCCCCTCCTCTGGACAGAACTGCATATTGGCATCACTCAGGGAGCACAGAACGTATTGTCTGATCATTTCTGCTTCTCATCCCCTTTGGCTGCAGAAACTTCACATTTTTGCTTTGTGTGTCTGTTTGTAAAAGGCTTCCATGGCTACACAATGTGTTGTAGGATTTTAATATCTAGGAAGTTAATAGTAACATGTAATGTGTCAAGGCTGCATTGTTCACTTGCAACAATTCTCAGTATTGTTTTCATGCAGTAATCTATACTGGATCATTATAATGATATAAAATTCTGCTCTACAATTAAACTGTGGGAATTGACATAAAGACCTGAATAACTTGGTTTAAGTGGAACAGATGCTGTTGTTATTCTACGGTAGTGTTGTGGTTTTATTACCTATTTAATCCCCACAATCTTATTGTCTCTGTAGGAATAATTCAAGAAATATTATTTATGTAAAGATAAATATTCAATTCATTATTTTTATATATGCTGTGTATTAAAGTACATGTTAAATTGTGTTATAACCATAAAGGGTTGTTTGTAGGTTGTTTGGTTGGTTTTTTTTCCCCTGTATAACTGGGTGTTAAAATACAGTAGTCATTACAGATGTTGCACCTCTGATGTTCCATTTTATCTGTCCTCTGAATTAAAAGCAGTTAAGCAATATTTGAGCCTGGAAGCACGGAGATTCCTTTAAAAGATAACATTCTATTTTTTTTCTTAATGTACTTTTCTGTGTGTAGGTGTTACCACATGACAGTAAAGCACGTCGTCTCTTTGTAACAACTGGTGGACTTAAAAAGGTTCAAGAAATACAAGCAGAACCTGGTTCTCTTCTTCAGGAATATATCAACACTATTAACAATTGCTATCCAGAGGAAATAGTAAGGTAGGGAGAGTGAAATTTGAAAAATTCATATTTATAACATTGTTAGATATTTTTTTTACAGGAACAACAGAAAGCAAGGATTTAAAATATTAATTGAACTTCTGCATAATTTGTTTTTAATAAAACAGCATAAAATTTGGTTAGCTGCCCCAGAGGTAATGAAACCACCAGGCACATACATTTGCACACTTTCTCTTTCCTGATTGTTTTTAGAATCAAATTTCTTCATGTGTAAACAAATCCCAAATAATCAGTGTCTTGGAGGAAACTGGGAAGAAAGGTTGGTCCTGTGCTACCCAGACAGATTCTGAGGCTTCAGCACAACCACTCTCATATTAATGAATGTCTGTGGGAAGTTTAGTTTATCTTGGTAACTTATTTATGGATTACTCAGGCTCCAGAAGACAGGCATTGGTGAATCTTTGGATGCATCCTTGACTTCCCTAAGAGCCTGGGGTATTCAGAGGCTCCTTTGAAACTTCCTCTGATGTGCAGAGGGTCCAGAGCCTCTCCTGCACAGTTGCTCTGCCCACAGCTGCCCTTCCTCCCCCAGCCTCATCATGAGGCTTAAGTGTTATATAAAAGGACCATACACCAGCTGTCTGCACCAAGTTGAACTTTGCCCTTAATGAATACAGAAACACTATTAAATAGCTTACAGTCAAAATGTCACCATCCTAAATTGTAATAATGAGAGAAATGCCCTCCTAGATTCTAGATATCCATTTACTAGTCCTTCACTCCATCAACATATCAAAAGGATGTTGTACTCGTGCACTCCCTCTACAGGCTCTGAAAATCTGCATCATCAATTTTAATGATAGCAACAGAGTTCTTCAACTAATGGTAGCTACGAACTAAGTCATGCAAAATGAAGCCCTGTTTGTCTCCACAAGGAAAAGCCAGTGGTTGCCAAATGGGTAAAAGCAAAATCATAAAGAAACTTCATTCTGCAGCTAATACTTCAGAGGGAAAGAGGGCATTTGCCTGTGGTTTTCTGGATATAATTGATGTTTCTTTGTTACAGCTGTTCTTTTTTTCCCCTCTAAGTGAAACAAGGTTACTCATGTAGGCTGGGATGTAATAAAGAAAAGGGCCCCTTCCAGCATCTCACGGTTGCCTCTTTGTGCTACTGCTTGGTGTTGGTTGTGCTGCCTGAGGCACAGCTGCTATAATAGACTCCAGCTCTGGGTTTGTCCTGGAGACCTCTTATTGTAGACTGTTTGCAGACTGAATATAATAATGCATTGAAAAGTTAGCTTTACAGTCAGAGAACTAATATTAGTTTTTAAGAGTTAGATTATGCAGAAATCATCCAGAAAATGAAAAAAAACAACCAACCAACCAAAAAAATGAAACTAAACCCCCCAAAGTAAATGGATCTTCCTTCAGTGTGAAAACATTGGGATTTCTACTCAAATACATTTTAGGCATGCATTACATGGAAGTGTGTTCCTCTCTGTTTATAGTTAAAGCTTCCAGGGCTGAGAGATGACAATTTACGTGCCTGCAAAACCAGAAATATACTGAAATGTATGTTTTTAGAATAACGCAGTAATAATTTTCAGATACTCTTAACCTGGAAAACAATAACTGAATGCAGCTTTGGTCATACTTACATATTGGAAACATGTAGTTGGTCCATTGTGGAAAACCAACTGAATGACAGCAGGACAATAATGGCACCACAGAGTCCTACTCTAATGAAAACCTATTGGATAATCTCTGTCCTTGAGTTGGCATTAGAGACAGAAGGTCATTGTGATAATTTTTTTTTGTTCCAGAATCAATGTCTCTCGCATTGATGTAGACTTTGCATTAGCTTTGGGGTGTGTGTTTATGTTCGATGAACAGCAGTAGACTATTGTTGTCTGGCAGCCTATGGTTCTGTGTAAACTCGTGCTTTTTTATTAAAGGCCATAATTTCAAAAGAAGTTAACATCTACGTTTCTCAGTAAAGACAATGCTTGTGGCTGCTGAACCTATATAAAAACTAGCCACTTACCTACATGCCCTAAAAGAAGCTAAACATATTTTTGAAAACCCGACTTCCAAGTATAAATTATAACATAAGTTGAAAAAGCAGGCTCTTAAAACATTGTAAGGGAATAACTGTAGAATTCCTTGACCAGTGTTTAGTGCTAGCATTGTTTCCTGATCAATAGAAACATGAATAGTGTTTCATTCACAGAACATGCCTTGTAGTCTAATGCACAAACAAAATGTTTCTCTTTCAGGTATTATTCCCCTGGATATTCTGAGATACTTCTGGAAAGGTTGGAAAATTACCATCCAGTTTTATAAACTTTAGTTTTTTATTAGAGCTGTATTTCACATTTAGACCTTTATGACTGTAATACAAATACAGCTGTTGAAACTTGTTTGATTCTGAATCTCTTTCTACTGTTTGAACTACTGAAAGAGCTCAGCAATTCCAGCAAGCTGTATTTCGTTCTTTGTAAACTTGTTTGCTGAGTTTTTGTTCCTTTTAGTTTTTCTCTAACATTACTACCAGATATTGCAGCATATATGAATGGAATTTCATGCAGGGGTGATGATTTATCACAGAAGCTTTTTTAGAATCAGTCATTTCCTTTTCCTTCCACAAGAAAGGTTTGTTATTATCTCATTGAAATTTTAGCCTTCTCAGTACTGTAACCATTTTCCCCTTTTGCCTTTGCATATTGTTTAGAGCTTCCCAAGCTTGATGAGGGGGGAAAAGCTGGCCCCTGTGCTTTTTCTAATTATGGAATCCATTTTGCTCTGAGATATCTCCTACTGCTACCTTTCAGAAAGTAAAGTCATGTGATTTTGCATCTCCAGACATGCTACTAGCTGCTAAATAAAGAAATAATCTGATCTGATGACGATAAAAGGGCTGAATTCTGCATGATGTGATAACGTGGTGGTCCTGGCATGGTAGATAACACGTGTTCTGCAAAAGTCATCCTAATGAAGGCAGGATTCAGTGGAGGGAAGGAGCAATACACAGTTTGGTGTATGTATCGTCGTTCCTCTTGGAAAGGACAGAGTGAATTTAGAACTTCCACAGGCACAAAGTGAAAGACCCTGGGAGATTTGGCTCCAGTTGGGTTGGCAGCAGATTTGTGCAGCTCAGAAGAGAGGAGAATTGCTTGGCTGCAGGAACCCTGTTAACAAAGTTCTGAGCATGTTCAGAGGAAACCTGAGGATACCTAAGTCCCACTGATTTGAGTGATGGGACTAAGGCTGCTCAGTGCTTTTTCTATAAGAGCTGAAATTGCTACAGGATTAAGTTGAAACACACTTGGAACTTAGTCATGAAGTTGCAGGTCGCATTGATGTGGAAGTTATTTGAGCTTTGAGCTCTTGCCTGTCTGTAGAACGCCCTGGAAATATTTTTGCCTTTTTATGTAGAGCGAAAAAGCTTTTATGTTCTGCTTACTCCTCTGGTGTACTGTAGCATCAGGGAGCAGCATACAGCCCTTTAGTATTCTCTAATATGTAACTGTCATTTAACTTTTTTTGTTCTAACCATTTTTCTTTTCCTTGTATGCAGCAGGTTGGGGTGGTTTTTTTTTTTGTGTGTGTGTGGTGTGTTGTTTGTTTGTTTTTTCCTCCAAAGAGTAATAAACAGTGTTTCTGGAAGGGGACATCGAAATACTGGCAGCCGCAAGGAAAGACGTTATTGGAAAACCCCCACAGGAGAGAAACTTGTCTACTTTCTTAAACATATTAACTGAGTGAGTTTATAAAACAGGGGTAGTCTCTTCTATTACTCATAAACCAGGAGCAACGACTTATTGCAGTTGGAAATTATTTAGAGTGGCTTTTCTCTGCCAAATTCCAAATGACTATTTTCTTTTATACTTGTCAGTGTATTTTTCATCAGTTCCCAAAACCACTGATGGGCTACCTTGTGTTAAGGTTTAATTCTGCAGAGGGCTGTGCTCCTGCTGTGAGGTACTTGGTGTTCTCAGACTCTGCTCTTCAGGAGGAGCAAGGGATGCGCAGTTCCTTGCTCTATGGAGCCTGAAATGGAAACTGTTGGTGTTGTGAATGCTGGTATAGAAACCACACCAGCTGGGTTCTTTCCTTAGCCCACATCGGAGTGAAAAGGAAGCTTCTAGCAAATGCCTTTTCAATTTTGGTGTTTATATTCTGACATTATTAATGCTAGGACAGTTGTGGAAAAACATTAGGTTGATGAAGAAGATGGTTGTAATATTCAATAATTTTCTCACATGCATTATGGATATTTAAAAGTCAAATCTTGTGCAGTCTCTAAAAGGAAATGTAATGGAAGGGCTTCCAGGCAGTCTTGAAGGATCTGAAGCCTTTATTTTCCCTAAGAGAACAGAAATGTTACAGAGGGCTGAGCGCAGTTGCAGTGCAGATGGGAGGCAGGGTAGGCACGGAGCTGCGTACCCAGAGCTGCATCCTGTGCTGCGGAGCACACCCACGCCACACAATGCTAATGTATATGTGTTGTGCGGAGAGAGTGAAGAGGCTTCAGTCCCCTGACAAATGTGCTCCTGCTGTGTCACACTGTGCTACACTGTAAGGATTCCACAGGGTTAAATTTCAATGCCTAAACAATTTGTTCACAGTCTTTTCACTGTCTTTTTCTGATTCCTGACAAAGGAAATGATTGCACAAGGCAAGCCTTCAAAGCGATCTGATTGTGCAGAGCACAATCCAAATCAGACCTGGCATAAATACATCTTCACACCAGCTAGGCAGTTCCGTCCTAGCCCAGTGGGACTGTTTGGCCTCTTGTCACAGGACTCTCCCAGACGATGTGACATCCCATTAGGCTGTGGCAGTGTGAAGCTCTCTCCTACAAACTTGGAGACCCCCTCTGCTCCCCTTTGCTGGCAGGCTGCTTCCCTGCGTTGTACCCACACCTTGTGGCTGGAGGCTCACCTGGAGGTACACGTCTCCCCAGGGCAGATCGAGCCCTTCACAGCAGAGTTATTGCTAATTTGTATTTTAGGCTTACATTCCTAGGGCCAGAGTTGCTTTCCTGTGGTGTTTCACAAGGTCTGGTGTACAGCATTTCTATTCCATCCTCTCTTTTGGCTTAAGTCATCATTTAAAACTCTACTAATGTTTGTAATTGCTACTCTGGCAAGCTTCAAGTGTGTATCATTTGTCTCAATTTAACAGAATAAAATGTAGATTTGCATTTTAATTCATTGTGTAAATGCTGTTTTTATGCTAGTTTGTGACTGTGATGCTGGTGAAGGTGAAGAACAGGCTCATTTTGCAGCTTGAGCCTAACGCCACCTTTGGATGTTTGTCTCAGCTTACAACTCAACAGTGCCTACTTCTGAGCTTAGGACACACAAGTGTTTCAAGTAGGAGTCCTTCTCACAGAGGTGGCTTATTAAGACACACAAAAAAATTAAGCCAGTGCTTTGGCAGAAATAAATATAAGCAGAGACAGTCCTTAAATATTTTTTCTGCTTCCTTTGACTGCAGCATTGGGACTTTAGAATCCAAGTCTTTAAAGACCTTCTCTGGGGGCCTGAACCATGATTTTTGACTACATTACTACAGCTATTATTACATCTACAGATGTAAACCAGGGCCTTGAAAGAACATGTGGATGTGTAAAACTTTACCATATTTCATTCAGTGGATGGATTAACTGGCCTACAAAAGCTCCATTCTTTATCTGAATGACTGGAAACCAAGAGGACCTGAAAAGAGGAAATTCAAGGAGTTCACCTCTTGTGAATATAGTATGTTCTGTGTTTCCAGAGGGATTTACCAGGGGATTGCTTTGTCTCATCTGAAGTGATCAATCTGCGGGAGACCTGCATCTTAAACAAACGAACAAAATGTTGAAGGAGCTGAATGGAATTGATGAAGGAAGAAATGAATCTCATTTTGTGTAGTTAAGTGTACATTTACTGTAATTAGGAAGTGGATGGAGTGTGGACAGATCCTCAGTGTTCTTGGTTTGGTCTAGGGTGGGGTGTCAAACTCATTTCCGCCGGGGGCCACATCAGCCTCGCGGTTGCCTTTAAAGGGCCGAATGTAATTTTAGGACTGTATAGATGTAACCACCCCTACATTTATACAGTCCTAAAATCACATTCGGCCCTTTGAGGGCAACCGCGAGGCTGATGTGACCCCCGGTGAAAATGAGTTTGACACCCCTGGCCTAGGGGGTTGTGAATTAGCTTGGCCAAAAAGGAGTTTTACACATGGAGGATACCATGGGGCAGCCCTCAGCTTCTGGTGTGAAAGGGAGTTCTCTGATTTCTGGGTGTGTAGGGGTGCCTGGCTATTGTCCCTTCAGGTGAGGAGTCTGTGAAAGCACGCTTGCCTCCCTGTCTTCCTTAATGGCCGCTTGGTGCCCAGTATCTTGATTGTTAGACTCTTAGATCTCACTGTGCAACCAGGGTAGAAAGGAAATCTGGAGTAGCACTAGATTGTGAAGCCAGTGGTTGCACTTCTTGCACTAGTACAGGGTTGCTTTTATGGTCTTGGATAGTTATTACAAATCCCTATGTATCGTTATCTTCAGCGGTGAAGTATCTGTTCTACTCCTTTGTTAACTTGCAGAAGTGCTGGGAAAATTAAATTCATGTGAGAAGTCAATGCAGCAGAACTTAAGCTCTTTGTAAGTAATACCATATTCAGAAAGGAATATTGTTCAAGAACCTACAAAAATTTACCTAGGAAGTCTTCAAGATACTGATTTTTAGATTTTGAGTTGAACTAAAAGCCAATGGATTTTGTGAGTGTCTTCACCTGACACAATTTGAAGGGATGTTGGAGAAATAGGAAATTACAGTGTCTCTCATGACTATACTGGAACTATTGATGTCATTTTTGTATAATACTTAACTGTTAATATTGATGCTACTACGCTGTATTCTGCAGTCAGCTCTATAATTTAGCTAGTGAAAATACTAATTACGTTATTACCGCTGTGCTGTATTTCTAGATACTGCACAAAAGATTGAATTAGAAAATACATATAAGCAATACTACATCAGCATATGCTGATGATGAGAATGCCTTCGAAACCAGGAAACGGTCTTGTGCTGCCTTTCACAAGAAATTACTCTTACTTGGGTTGAACACATTTCGTAGCTGTGTTCCCTCCCAGCCAGAGGTCTGATCACAAGGCTTGCTGAGTGCTCAGCAAACTGCTGATGGTCATCAGATTTACTGTCTGTAGTAGAAACCAGTTGTGTTCACTATTGTGCATCAGCAAGCTATGGAGAGGAATGATGCGAGTGTCCTAATGTCATCAACTTAGAAGATTTCCACAGAGATTTTGAAGGATTGCTTTTTCTTCATAAAAATATGCTCGTTCCTACTAGTTCTTACCTCCAAATTGAGTTAAATAATAGGTACTCAGATTAAGTTTAGCTATTCTATATCTTGTTCCTTTTGTAACAAAAATTAAATTTCAAGGGGGGTGAAAGCGTGTTAATGTCTTTCTTTGAAACAAAGTTCTTGATTATTTTTTATGTCTTCGTAGTCTTGTGACAAGATCTGTGCCCTTTGCTCTCAGAGGAAGTTTTGTCTTCACTGATACAGACTACTGATGTGTTTTATCCCTGTTATCCTATTTGTAATTAGGTCTGATGTCCTCTGTACATGTTCACCTTCCAATATTAGGTCAGTGCTAAAGCCATTATCAACCTAAAAGGTTGGATTACTTCCAAGATTCAGCCTTTGTTGCCCCACAATGCTATAAATTATATTACAATCTATTGTTAAAAATTAATAATATGCAACATAAAGGTCTGATGGAATCATGTTAATGAGAATACTGAAGCTTCATTGACTTGCAATATCATTAGAGCTCTGAGACAGGTTTATAGCCTTGTGCAAAGTATATTTGTGTTGGTTTAGACACAGTATTTATTTGGTCACACCCAGCCAAATGTTTCCTTACTAAATTAAAATAAATGCTGGTTAGTTCAATGAGCTACAAAGATATATAGTGTAATTTCAGGTTCTCAAGTCACAGAAAATAAGCCCCAACAATGGAACTCAGTAAAGGATCAAAAATGATGGATATACTAGAGTGAATATAAACAAAGAGGGAATCGAGTTTACTGAGTTGGGCTAAGTTAATTTTTTATGATTTAAGCAATGTATAAAATTTGGAAAGAACAGCTTCCATTTGTAGTCTGCTCTGATTTTCGTGTAACCCCTCCCTGCATATACATACATGCTTGTAAGCATGGTCAACCAAAATGTAATCATAATTCTTTTGAGTTTGGTCGCGGGGCTTGTTGTCGCTGCCTCCTGCTTTGGGGCCAGGCGGTTGCATCAGACGGTGATGTGGTGGCTGAGCTGCTCACGCCAGCCTGGCATTGGATCATGAATCCTGCAGACATTCTTATCGTATGGAAAAGGAGGTTAAGTCCAGTGATTCTAGAAGCAGTTTAACAATATGAAACTTTCTTGCTTTCAGTTACTCCAAAGCAAATCCTATGCCAGCTTATCTGTGAAGACCGCAAGGGCTTGGAGCACGCCCGAGAGAGGGAAATTTGGCAGTGGGAGGCTGGGCACGTGTTGTGGTTTAAGCCAAGCTAGCAATACAACCACGACAGCCACTCACTCACCCCACCTCCCCACCTCCTAAATAGGGGAGAGAAGGGAAAGGAAAGGGAGAAACTTGGATTGAGATAAACACAGTTTAATAAAATAATAAAATACCAATGCGCTACTAGTAACAAATAAATAAATAAATTTATGTCTATATAATAGAAATAGAATATAAAAGAAACTCAATGCAATTCTGCACAAGCTCCATCCACACTGAGCAGCCGGTCCCAGGAAGTGGCACCTGGTCCCAAACAGCTGATCTCAGAGAGATAAAAGAGGAATAAGGCAGAGAGGCCCAGAGGCCTCTGCAAAATGGCAGGATGGCAAAAAAGCTGAACTAAATGTCCCAAACAGAACTCCCCCGGCTCTGACAAAAAGAGCAGAGAAGAGAGACACCAGAAGATCCAGATTCTCCTTAAATATGAAGCATGACACTAATGGAGCGTAAATCTTACGAGGAGCAGTTGAGGGAGCTGGGGCTGTTCAGCCTTGAGAAAAGAAGGCTGAGGGGAGACCTTATTGCTGTCTGCAACTACCTGAAAGGAGGTTGTAGCATAGGGGGTGTTGGTCTCTTCTCCCAAGCAGCAAGNGGGATGGAATACTCCAACTGATCAGTCTGTATGTCAGTCAGGTCTGTCCCATCCGTGTCCCCCTTCCTCGATGCCTCACATGTGTGGGCAGAGTGCTCAGAATGCCCTTGGTTCTCAGACCAGAGCAATTAAAAACATCAACTCTGTCTTGGGGTGTTATCACCTTATTCTCAAACTAAGTCCAAATAGTAGCCATGCTAGCTATGAAGAAGAAAGGTTTCTAACTGCATGAAGAAAATTAACTCATTTTCAGTTAAACCAGCACAGCAGGGTTCAAGGAGAGCAGGTCTTGTGTCTGTGCTGCTTGTGTACCATCACAGCCAGAGAGGTGGAGCTGAAATCAGTCTGCCCTTCTTTGCATGGGTGAAGACCCCACCCTGCCCTGGAAAAGGCAGAGTACAGCCCATACGCATAGGGCTGAGAGGAATTACAGATTTCTCTCCCCTCTTCAATCCCACGTCTGTTCAGCAGCAGCACAGCAACCCTGCCTGGCTGGGTCTGCCACAGGGAGGACTTCCAGCTCCTCAGGACACCCAGGCGTGGTGGTTGTCAGTGCTCTGAAGCTGAAAACTGCTATGAGTGCTCTTATTACCGTTTACCGATGTGATCAATGTGTAGCTGACCTTGACTCACTTTCTTGTGTGATTCCTCTGGTTAAAGTAGAGAAAATGAACCGTTTTGATTGACAGTGTTTTAAGAAGCTTTCAGAAGCTATAGCTATGCCTGTGATACATCGACCTGTCCAACAGCAAGGGTGGAAACTTGGCTTTCACTGAGGTGTGGAGCTCCAGTTTGGACCATCTCCCCATATTTATGTATCTTTTTATATCAGACATGACTTACTAGTAACAATATCTGTTAAAATTTTTGCCATTGACTTCAATTATCATGAGGTCATGAATTGTTATTTTAGGCCTGTCCCTTCCCCCTCCAAGTGTTTTTAAAAATCCCAATTTTGTGTTTATGCTAATGTAGTTGTGCAATGGGAATGTTTGGTAAAATTGCCATTTAATTTACAGTAGAAGAATGCTTTAGCAGCTGTTTTCTAGCAGTTTAACTACTCTGACCTCAATGACTGTTCTTAAGAGACTTAAAAGTAATTGAAAAGGTGAAAAAGTTCAGAACTGTCCTCTCTCTCTATTTTTTTCATTTTGTGTGTTTCTTTTTAAAAACATCTTTGAAATGGCTTTATAAACATTTTGAGTTTTTCTACATAATTCAGATGAGAAGGGAAAGAATGCCAGTTTACTGGGACTTGTTCTCTGACCACCTGAGGAAAATGAGTTTTTCATCCTCTTGAACATCTTCTGGAGTAATAATAAAATGTGCTCTTGGCTGGATTCTTTCTGTGTGAAAACAGACAGAGCTACATCATTGCACACCTAAAGGAAAGACATAGAACTACAAAAGCAATCTGAAATCTGTATTTTTTGTGCTTCTCAGCTTCACAAGTAATTTTCTGTAATCTTAATGAAGATTATTTGAACCTCAAAGGAGAGGTATACCTCTCCCTTCTCCTTAACTTGGGTAGTCAAAAGGACCAGAGCTAGAGATCCTTTTATACCCAGCTAAGCTGCCTGTCAAGATCCCAGTGTGAAAACCCCTAGCAATAGCTAGTGAAGGAACTGAAAAAATCCGCAACACTAAAAGGTAGTTGCAGATGAATGAAATGCAATGCTAGTGTGTTGGAATCCTGGAGTGACAGACACGTGAAGAACACATAAAAGTAGGATGTTAGTTGACTAGTGTTGCAGACAAGGCGTCCTGCTTGTCTGGGGAGCTGGTCCTGCAGACCCTCAGCCAGGCAAAGCTTTTGTTGATGTGAGGGTGACTGCGCTGAAGGAAGGTTCCTGGACCCGGGCATATGGCAGTCAGATGACGGCAGCGCAGCTCCTGTGATGTGCTCTGGGCTGGTGGAATGGTTGGATGACAAAACTCTGCAACTTCACGCAAGTGTGCTGTAATTTGAAGCTGTTCTGCAGGGAAACTGTAGGCAGCAAGTACAATTTCTAAGCCTGATATAAATTCCATCCTGTTTAGCTGCCATCAGTTCTACTGCTGCAGAATAACAAACCAAGTGAAAGAACAAAGCAAGGGAGAGATTTGATCTGGCTTCATAATTCAACTGGAAAACTCCTCATTAGAAGAGTGTTTTCCATAGCCCCAAAAGCACAGCACTGAGGTCTTCACTGTCTTCTGCTGCCATTATCGTTATTCCCTGAGCAGGCAGCTGGTCCATTTGCTTCTTTTCCTTTCTCCTGCTGAACAAAACAGTGGTTCAGTCACTTTCTTCTGGATTTCCTTCGTCTTGTCTCTCTGTCTTTTTATTTTTTAATTCTTCCATTTACTTTAACTCAAATTCACTAGTGCGCGCATCTCCTACCTGACTTTAATCTGTGGGAGAGATGCAAGAACCCTCACCTTTAGCTCCTTCCAGTGCTTTTCCAGATCTCAGGTACTGCCTCTGTTATTTGATTCCATGTTGTGATGCACTTAAATAATTTGTCCTCTGTTTTTGTTTATCTGGCTAATTACTCTCCACATCTCCTTCAGCCCTTCTCAATTACCACTCCACATATTGCTTGTCATAGTTCACACTCCTTTTGTTTGACTTCGCTTTTTCCAAGGCTAGTTACTGAGTCTTGGTGGAACTGTTATAGCATTTCACAAACAGCTGGTTTTTGCTGTGACAGTAGGCTGATATATGTCTCAAAAGCAAACACATAGGCCTGCCTATTAAATGCTTACAGTATCATGACAAGCACAACCCATTTTTTGAAATATTTTTTAAAAATTAGGGTGGAGATTAAAAATAGGGAATAACTGAAAAGAAACATTCCCAAATTGGGGAGCAGGCATGCTTAAGATGAGCTACTGCCTTCATCCTTCTCTCTGTGTCTCTCCTGTACCTTTCCATTACTTTTTCCCATTACTGTTCGATGCATGATGCATGTAAGGTATGTCTGTCGGTGAGTATTACTTTCACCAGCTTTTCTTTGCAGCAGTATGTCTATAAATGGCAGAGAGCATCATTCCTAATTACACGTTGCCCCCAGATGCTCCATGGGTGATGCTGATGGATTGCTGTGTGGGTGGTGGTGAAGGCGCTGGGGGAGGGGGAGCGGGGATGCAGCTCCTCTAAGTGGTAGCAGAGGTCTCTCTTCGGGCTGGGCTTATCCGTCCTCCTGCAGTAAAGTGAGCTCAGGAACCTCTGAGAAGGTGCATCTGGGCTTTGGAAAAGGGGACGTAGCGCAGGAAAGGCTTCAGGATACAACCCAAACGGGGAAGCGGGAGGGGCTGGGAGAGACAGGGCATTTACCTTTTACCTGTCACTGCAGAAACCGCTCAGCACGGAGGGCTGCCAGACTACACAAGCCGCTAAATCACACTTTCTTGATTTCAGTTCCCCCCCTGCCCTTCATTCTGTGCTGGTGGTGTCAGCGCTGCGAGGCAGAGCCTTATTGCAACAGGCTGCGGCATTTGGAGCGCGCCTGCCCTGCCAGCTGCAGGAGCTCAGCTTCATTTCGTTAATGGTATTTCTGACAGTGACCTTTGCATGGATTAAGGTATCCCTGTTGTGGTCGAGGGCAAGCTGTGCTTTGGAACTGAATCAGGCCATTTTAGGCTACCACAAGTGTGGCTGTGGAGCGGACTGAACCACTGACTTCTACGTGTTGCCTGCTCGCAGGCCAGGTCTGTAGAGGAAGTTGGTAGAGGAGGAGCAGGAGCGACCATCAGCCTTTCGAAGGGCCAGGCCTTGCTGCAGCGCAGGGACCGACCTTCCTGCACTGCAGGCTGAAGAGGAAGAGTGGAAAGCTGAGTGATCCTGGACCTTGGAAGGATGCTCTCCAAACCCCAGAGAAATCCAAGGAAAGGTGAGGGGGTGAAAGCAGAGATTTCCAGCCAAGTGTTTGTCATTTTTGCACAGACCTTTACTCTTGAAGGGTTGCTAATGGAGAAGGAGGAAGTGAGAGAGCACACGTGTGCGAAAGTGCATCTGCAAAGTCTGTTTCCTTCTCTCTGTAACTGTCCTGTGGTCATTGAAGGTTTTTATATTTAGTGTGCCTAGCAGGTCAGCCTGCCAGGAGGTCAGCTACTAGGAAGACATGGAGGGAGGTAGGTAGTACTGGCTTTGGGGACTGAAGCAATTGGACTCCATGGGATTTTACATCCCCAGCTTAGTGCCAGATCAGGAATTCACCCCATCAGAGTGTGCACTGAAATTAGGAAGTGTCCTGGGACAGTGTGCAGAAGCACTTCTAAGAACATAAGGCATTAACTGGTGCATCAGACCGATGGTCCATTCAGCCCTGTGTCTGCCTTGGATAGTGGCAGGAGGCAGTGCTACCTGCAGAGAGCAAGTGAGCCTGGTCACGTCCTGCAGCCCGTCCTCTCTGTACCCCCCACCATCCCCAACTGCTGGATTTGGATATTAGAGGCTCATCACTGCCTGACTCTTCTAGTATCTTTTTTGTGGAACTATTGCCCACTCAGTTTTATGAAGTCTTTCTAGAGTTACTTGCCTGGAAGAGCTTAGTGTCAGATACATACTTAGTCTCCCCTCTTCAGGTACTCATTGGAAATGTTGATTAAAGTCAGTCCCACCATCAGTCCCACAGTGGGGAGACCTTGCTGATGCCTGTTCTGCACTCTGAAAGTGACTATTGGGCTTTATCTTTTGCTTCATGTCCTACCTCCAATTCTGTATCTATAAGAGTCTTTCCTCCCATCCTGTGGCAAGTTAATTTATTTCATAACCTTTGGTCTGGAACCTCATCAAAAGGTTTTTCAGAGTTGGACTGTTCTGTGTCTGCTGGGCCCATTCTGTCTTTACTGGTGATCCTGCTGTGTTCCCAACAGACCATGTTTATCCCCATCTACAGTGACTTAATTTTTTTAGGCCCTACTGCCATTAGCAAGGATGGATGGCAAACTTTCTGGTCTGCAATTCCCCAGATCCCTTCTAAAGGCGTTTTTGTGGCTAGGAGTTACAATGCCAGCTTGCCAGCCCTCTGGCAGCCTGGTGCTTGCCACGCTGGGTTACCCTCCCCATCCCGTGCAGCCTGAAGCTGGGGTGAGGATGAACGGCAGTCAGGGACAGAGTGGAGCTTTACTCAGGAGTGGGAGCTGCCACCCAGAGAAATGTTAGGAACTCATTTTTTTTAACTTCAAAACACATTTGCTTGAGTTCTGAAATGAGTGTTTAAAAGCCAGTTATTCTTTTGTGCTCTTCCCTCCATAGGGATAAGGCATTTTACATGGCTTCTCATACAATGGTCTGCAAAACACAGAGAAGGTGTGTAAAGATTAGGTGATAATACAATTTCTCTCATAGTTCTTGTACCTGCTATTGATATATAATTGGTAATTGGTGGGATATTCCCTGTGGTGTGACAGGAATATTGCATTGGCAGTTTATTGGAGTAAAGGACGGGAGAGACCATAATTCCACATTGAAATCGTATAGATGAGGGTTTATCAGAACAAATGAGCACAAAACTGAAGAACATAGCTAAATACAGACCCTTTGGGCTAGAGAAACACCAAAATGAAAAGTTTTTGGCCCGACTATTAAACACAGATACCTCTTACATGACATTTGATGGGGGACAAATGCTGCTAAGGAGACTCTGAGAGGATCCAGCTTGGGAAAGTCTGGAAGGTGACAAAGCCTTTTCCTTGTGCCCACTCACAGTCAATGCAGTTTTGCAGGTAATGCTCTTTTGTGATCATCCCCAAGATGAGGAGAAAGGAAAATACAAAACAAAAAAAAAGAAATAGTGAACAGTAAATAAAAACACAGGAGGCAGCAGTAAAATAAGTCATTTTTCTTTTAGGCTCAAGATGACTATCAAGCAGCTTTGTTCTGGGAAGAGAAAGTGCCGCAGCAGGGCGGGAATGCTTGGCTTGGGCGGGCTGTCATATCTGTCATCATTATAAGCATGGACAGATGATGATGATCTCTCCATTCTGTTCCTGGTTTTTCTCAGTCTCCAGAGATGCTCGTCCAGCTGTTTTCATCACAAAATTTATTCAGCTAATTTGTCCACTTTCCTTTTTCTTAGAGTGCTTTTTACTTTCATCAAGCTGGTAGCATCTTCTCTGTGCCCACTGCTACTTCCAGCCTCCCCTGTTCCTGGACATGGTGACTACTTCCCAGTGCCTGGTGGTGTGTTATTGTTTTCCTCCTGCACTGCTTCTCAGCTTGTTTTTCCCTGCACAACGCGGCATCTCACACTGCACAAGGTGAGGGCAAAGTGGGGGGAGAAAAGCAGGTGGTGACCAGGGGCTCTTCAGGTGGGTCACTTCTCATAGACCCGGGCTCCCTCTGCACCCATCCCTCGGGTGCTCGCCCCACGTTCCGTTTCTAGCGTGCAGCACCATCGTGTCTAAAACCAGGCAGCTGACAGCACAGCTCGTTCAGCTACTGCTGTAAGATTTTGAAGACAAGCAAGTTTCACAAGCCTGCAGCTGGAGGGAAATAATTTTTAGAAGCTGATTCCTCTCCAGACTTTTTGGAGAAGATGTGTGTGATCACTGATGCTTTCTACTCTCTGGTTTTGGTAAAGGAGGTGAAAAAAGGTACTCTAAATATTTTTTTTTCCAGATTATAACTAGGATATAGAAATTGTACCTAGTTCTGCAGCTCTGCACACCCTGAGCTTGTCACAGCCTGTGTCAGAGGGGGGACTGCTCTGAATGAGATTTATGTGTGGGCATTTGGTATAATTGGAAACAGATTGAAGCTTAGTGTCAGGGCATTTCTTGACATGCAGAGCCTTAAAATTATTACAAAAGTCATCTGGGGACCTGCACTGACAGTGTGCAACCCTTCTTGCCAGAGTTGTTCCTACCTGCTTACCGCAGCCTGCAAAACAAACAACCACCCATGCAATTGCAGTGCGGAGAAAATGCCGCTGTGATGGATGATGTCCAGGTGTGACCTTTCACCTGTTACGGTAGCCAAAAATCTTTGCAAGAAGAGTGCTGATGGAAGATTACGGGATAATAAAAAAAAAAAAAAGAAAAAGAAAGGAAAAAAGAAGGATCAATCAGGTGAAGGATTCTGTTGTTAAGAAAGTATTAACTATTTTTTAAATACACAAGCATCTGACAGGCCAGGCCACACCTAAAAGAGCTCATGATAAAGCCACAGTTGGCTGGAATGGTTCAGTCCAAAGGGCACTGGTTTGTTGGTGAATGCAGCGCAGATCTTCAGCAAGCCGCTACGATGGATGCAAGAAACTGAGCACATAATCTATTATCAAATGCATGCTGGAAACTTGACATTTCAGCAATGTAATACACTTGTTTTCCAGTGGCATGAGACTAATATACTCCTTTTCTGTGCTTGACACAGTGTCGTTCACATCTGAGCAAAATAAATGGGGAAGATGATTTTGGTATCTATTCTTGACATCACTAATTTTAGCACCACTAAGGAGAGGGATTTTTTTTCCCCTTTAAAAAAAAGTAACAAAGCACATGAGTCTTAGAAGAAAAATAATTGTGAAGGGCAACATTGCTGATATTTCTTTGATACCAGCACTTCAATATCTGCTGTACATCCCTTATGCTGTCTGGAATGAAAACCAGCCATCAGATTGACACTGTGGTGGTATGAAATCTTTCCAGCTCCTCTGAACCCCCGAAGCAAACCAGGATTTGTGTAGCTGAGATAAATATAGAATGACCATGAATTAAAGCTTCTTAATTCAGCCCCATCAGTACAATACATTACTTCTCCAGTCTAACTTCTATGCTGTGTGCAAGAGGTTTTGAATCCCAGTTTTGGAATCAGTTGCCTGTTTCCGTTTTGCAACACCTGCTACCATTGTGATGTTTCATAGCATACAGATCTGCATATCGAAGAAAAATAATGGAGAAAGGGTGCTGCTTGTGACTTTTTTTTTGCTTCCAGTCCTACCTTCTCTGAAATGCCTGCAGACTATTTCTTTCCCCTATGGCAGAGCTCCTATTATGTGCTTTGCACCTTTAAATGTGCGAAGCATCGTGTCTGCCTGGCAGGACCCTGAGATTCAAGACAGAAGAGAGACAGGCTTTGTGTTCCCTCTCATGGAGATGTTGCATTTGGTCGCCCTTTACCATTAGATTGGCTTGCAGAGAGGGTTAGTAAACAACCCCATCCTGTTTCCCAGTTTCTTTACATTTTCTGTACACAAAGAGCAAAGCGCACATTTTCCCCCTGCACAGGGAAATGCCAGGAAAGGAAAATGTTCAAAACCTCAGCGTGGGGAAGCAGCGTCTCCTTTGCTGCAGAGCCTGCTTGCAGCAGACAGGCAGGATGAACGCTCGCGTTTGAAACTGCAAAACAAAGAAAATAAACTAGCAGGCACACGTTCTTGGGTGCCTAAGGATTATTTCTGTTCTTCACCAACCTGCTCACAGCCAGTGCAATAACGAAGGTTCACAGCTGCACGGAGGCCCCACACATACGACTGCATTTTGCAGATTAGGCATTTGCCTTTGCATTTTTGGATCATTTTATTTCCTACCTGATTCATCCATAGTAGAGTACAAGAAAGTAACAATACTGTGAGGGTCATTCTTCACCTGTGGTAGGTTACTAGTTAAATTGGTTAAGCAATGATCTGATTTTGTGACTTGTTGCACAAGAGCAAACGCCGGGGCTGCAGCCAGCAGGGAAGGAGGCTCGGCTGCGTCCCATGGGCTGGCTTTCCTGTGGGGTGACAAGTTTGGAGCCCTGAGTTTTTCAAGGGTAAGTTTCTTTTCCCCCACTCTCACACAGGCTTCATAGCTGTATGGTGGCTGCTTTCTGAGAGGAGGTGAGCCTAAGGCAAGCCAAAGTGAGTGAAGCCACATGAGTATTTGAGTTTGTTTACATGGTCAGAGGTTTACCCATGCTGTCAGTTCTGATGAGTTCATGAAAAAGTGATGGCAATTTGTGGGGAGGCTTCTAGGCTTTCGGCTGAGGTGTGGATGGACTGTGGTTGGAGCTGTTTTCTTTTTTCCCCCATACAAGTGACCTCCTTGGGAAAAAAAACCCAGGATTTATGTCAGAACAGTGTTCTGCGTTCATTAAACAGAGATGCAGCTGCCGTGTGTGTAGATGTGTGCACATGGAATAGCAGTCTCAGTACCAGCATCCTCCCTCAAGAATCCTGTTGTGGGAGGACAGTTATTTATAACTCCCTGGCCACTATAATTGTTCTGGCAGTGCAAGCTGCCAGAGAACCACATTGACTCAGCACATGCCCAAGCAAGATCCTTTCCCTGGCAGCACCTCCCACCACATAAACGGCCCCGCAAAGCCGCGTAGGTGCCTGGTGGGGCAGCAAGCTGGCATAAGCCAGGACTGAATGAAAATGAATGTTTGCAAAATATACTGAATATAAAAAAGCACTGCCTAGGCTCTAGTTAATATTTTTCGAGTACCCTCTTATAATTCTGTTGTTGTAAGAACTGCAAGTGCCTTTCATGCTCTGGCTACTCGGGGTGTTTTCTGTGGAGAAATGGCTGTTCTGCCGCTCACGCAGAGCCGCACCAGTCCTTACTGAGCCAAGTGAGATGATCTTGTGTGTTTACTGACAAGTGGAACAAAATTGTCCCCCATGCTAATGTTCCAAATTCAGCCTGCTGCTATGGTAGTTTTTATTCCTCTTCTGCCTGCCACAGCCTTACCAAAGAAAACTCCCTGGCCCTGTACCAGGTAGGAGGCTGCAGCCTGATTTTTTGTTGCTGTTCCTGAAAGGATGTTAATTCTTTTTGATAATTACATGGGAGATTCTTTTTCTTATTTTAAAAATTACCTCAAAAATAATAATTAGGAAGCTGTCATTATTATTTTTTTTTTTTTCCGAGGCAGGTTCTACATGGAATAAAGAACCTAGAGATGTGATTTGCTTTTTATCACTTGGAACACCAAAATGACTATAAATGAATTCAAATGTAATTTTCCTGAGAAAATAATTCCTCTGTTATACACAACCTATTTACTGTGCTTCTCAGGGCCTGTTTTACCTGTGTAATTTGAAATTATTCAGGAAAAAAAAATCTGCCTTTTGACTGCCTTTTCTACTATTATTAATCCCCACAAGTAATTGTAAAATACTTGTATCTTCAGAATATCACTCTCTAACTTTCCAGGAATCTATTTGAACATACACAGTAGGTTCCCGTAACTACATGGCCCCATTTATACCAGTACAATTGCTTGGTAGATTTGTAGGTATATTAGTGTGCTATTCTTACATTGCCGTATCTCTTTCCTGAAATGGTGGTGGCATAACACGTACTAATGCATCATACCTCTTTATATGAGTAAAATTGCATCTGCAGTAAATGTTTTACCAGTATAACTACTTTGGTAAAATAAAATTATACCCCTGCCTAATTATAATGAAAGAAAACCAAGACGTGGACCAAAACTCACTAGTCAATTCTTTATTACAGTATGTTTCCAGCTGCAACTGAGTTTAAATATCACATTTCCCCTTGTGAATTATTTTAATTTTTTTTCCATAATGTCACGGACTCTTTACTTATAGATGCAATGACGACATCAGCCACAATGGGAGCATTTTTATCTTTGCCCTGTGTTCTGTAGAGACAAACCTTTAGAAGTCAAATAGTGAGCTTTCAAAAAATGAGCTTATCTCTGAGCTTAAACAAGGTGTGGCAACCCTGACATGGGTCTCTTGCATCAGGAAAATGTCATTTTTCCAGCCACTGATAGTGGTCCTCGTTCTGTAAGGTAAAGATAGTTTTATAGCTGTGTATTTACATATTTTTAGCACCATCATATACTTTGTTTTCAATTGAGATGTTTTATTTAGAAGTTTCTCAGAATGTGGAGCATGTGTTAAATTTCTTTTGCGTAATCCATCAAGACTAATTTGATTTGAGACCGGTGGCTTTTTTTCCCCCCATCTGTTTGGAAAAGTGCAGTTGTAGAGACATCAGTCATGTAACACTTTCTGTGAACCAGCTTTACTGACAGTTGGGAGTTGTCAGTAACCATGTGGATTTCAAGCTCTCAGTCTGGCTTCGCGCAGAACAACCCTCTGACACATAATTTCCACAGAGCCGCAGAATTTAAGGCCGGAAAGGCCAAGCGTGATCATCTAGCTGACCTCCCACCTAGCCAGCCCAGGGATAAGTCATGTTTCAAGCCTAATAGCTGCAGAAAACACCAGCTTTTGGGACAAACATGCACTCAATTTAATAGCATTCGCTTGCCAGTCACCAGTAATTTATTTCAGTAGTTAACGACTGTTATTTAGTTCATATGTATGTTGTGTACATAATGGTGGCTCATTTGCTCTTTCAACTGATCTAGCTACAACTTCCAACCTTTGGAAAGCTTTAAGAGATGCTGAATCTGTGTTCCTTGTCTAAATACACAGAGACCAAAGCCCGTGTTGGGTGAGGGTAAAACAGACAGATGCCCCAGGCAGCAAATTGCTAGGAGCAGCAGAACAGATCTGCAGAGGGAAGATCGTGTCCCTGCTGTCCATGCCCACAGCTCTGCTCTGAGTTGGCTCCCCCAGCACTGGGGCAGAGGCAGGAGCTTGCAGGGCTCGGCGTGGGCTTGCAGGGCTCGCTGGCTCTACTGATGCACAGGGGGTGGAGGAAAACACACCAAAGTGCCTGTAAAAAGCTTTTTCCTTTTCAACTATGAAGCAGCAAAATTCAATTTTGCTCCTATGCTGCTGAGAAATAATTCTCTGTATTTGAACCAATGCAGAAATCTCCCTTACGTTCACCTTTGGAAAGCTACCGTACTGAAATGTCTCAGCCTCTACTGTAAGACATTATGTTCCCTCTAGGTCTTCTCCTGTTCATTCATATTCTGCTCAGGAGGCGGCCAGCGGAGCAGACCGTGAGGGGTGATGTCAGAGGTGACGTAACCTACTGCGTCATACTTGGCGTTTCCTTTTACGTGTGTTGGTGTGCACTGACCTCTGTGTATTAGCTCTTTTTGTGACAGCAGTCTGCTCTGCAAATTCGAATTCATTTACTGTGCTCTTTCCAGTTTCTCCATGCCCCTCTTGGACAGCTGGACCCAAAAACTGGGTGCAAAGCTGAATAGAGGGAGATAATAACTTCCTTCAGTTTTCTGGCCACTGTCTTCTTAATGCAGCCTAGGATGTGACGTGCTCTGTTCAGATGAGAGCATGCTGGTGACTCACATTTGGCATCGTGTCCTCTGTAATGCCCAGCTCCTTTCACCAGCATGACTCTTCAGTGAGGTGCTTCCTAGCCTGTGACAGACTGTGTTTTCCTTGTTCAGCCTCACGAGGAGTCTGTTGGCCAAGATCTTAAGTTTACAAAGGAGACTATGTTGGAGTTTTGCTCTTTGTCAGTCCAGACAGTTTAAGTCATCAACAAATCTGACTGCGCCACCATCAAGGTTGGTGATGAAGCTACTGAACAATGTGGATCTCAGTACCGACCCCTTGGGTGATCCTCTGGTTGCTGGTGACAATCCCTGATTTTGTAGTGACTGAGATGCTGCTGATCAGCAGATAGTTCCCCAGTTTCCTTTCTCACCTTTTTAAAGATAGATGAAGTGTTAGCCTTTTTCCAGCCATCGGGGACTTCCCCAGTCACTGCAGTTGTCACAGACGGTAGACGCAGTCTCACAACCATGTTTGCCAGCTCTTTCAGGAAGTGGGTGCCAACCCTCACGTCCATCTCTTGTATGCTCCCTTTTTGCATTTTGTTTCACCAAGAAGTTGTTTCCACAGCCAATCAGGTTTTCTGCCGAAATTTCATCTTCCTGCACAACAGAATCGTTTTCCACTGAGCTCCCAGTAAGGTCTCTTTAAAAATTCTTCAGATCTTCTGGGCATGTTCCTACTTCATGGTTGCATCCCAGGTGATTTTATTTATCAGTACCCAGAGTAAACTGAAGTTTCTTCTGAAATCCAGAGTCATAACTCTAAAACTTACCTTCCCAGCCTTCTTCTAGATCCCGAATTTAATCATGGTGGTGGAAGATAAGCCCAGGCTGATGCTGTGACCACATTCACCACTGGCAAGTCAGGTAGAGTGTAACCCCTGGCTGACCCCTCCAGCCATGATGAAATTATCACTAGCGCAATGTAAGAAGCTCCTGGATTTCCTGTTCAGTGCTGTGTTCCCTTTCCAGCAGGTGCCTGGATGGTTGGAATCCTCCATAAGGATCAGGGCTTCTAAGAAGGGCGCTTCTGCCAGTTGTCTGTAGAAAGGCCCATTGACAGGCTCCTCCTGGTCAGGTGTGCTGTGAGAGGCTGCCCCGTCTCCAGTAGGACTGTCCCCTCTGCTACTCACCCAGAGATTCCCCTGGTCTCAGCTTTCCTGCTGGAGCTTGGTACAGTCAGGGAAGTCCTTAACACAGAGCACAACTCATATCGTTTGTGTTCGATTCACTATGATTCACATAATCTTGATTCAAAATGAATCTCTTGATTCATATCATTCTTGTTTCCTAATCAAGATGTCGCTGATCTCTAACCTTACAGTCAAATGCAGTTGAAGATAAGAAATCTAATTCCTCTTCTTATTATCTGGCCTTGGTATAGAACTGTAATAATAATAATAATAATTACATATATTTCTTTATCCTCAAGCTCTTTGAACCTGACGCACACAGAATTTGGTGGTCTCCCAGTCAAGACATTTGCGCATAGTGGCATCAGAAGATGGAGTCGTATTTGCCATAGAGCACCACATTGGCACCCTAGCATGCTGTGGCTGTGAAGGTGGAAGGTATTAGAGGGGGATGTGAGCAAATCTTTGTGCTAATGAAAGTATCACGCCAACATCAACATCAGGCTGAACAAGCAGAATTTTTTTCTTTATTGGTTAATCCCCCAAAACCCCAAACAGTCATGCGAAGAATAGACTCTTTTGAATGAAAGTCACACATTAACTTTATGTTTATATTTTGCTTCCACTCTAGTTGAGTGGGGTTTTTTCCTCCTTCTTCCGCTCATTCATTTGATCAGGATTTTATATAAAAGAACAGAAGTTAATATTAAAAAAAAAAACAACAAACCAACAGAAAAAAAAGCAGAAAGCTTGCTGCAGAACTTGGGCTGTTCCTGTTGCCAGAAGGTGAAGCAGCCTGGCTGCACGGTGACTCATGGCCCTATGCCACATCGCAAATAATGCTCTTATTAATCTCTCCAGGCTTTGTTCGGGCCCCCCTCCTAGTGGTGTCTGATTTCATGGTGCGGTGTAGCCAAAGGTCAGATAAACTACATGATGGCCAGTGTTGCTACTGAAGAAGGAAATCGGAAATGCCTCTCCCAGCAGTTTCAGCAATGGGAATGGAGAGAAAAATAATTTCTTTTACTATTAACTTCCCTGATGTGTCACCTCATGTTGCTGGTTCAGCAGAGGAAAGCTGTGGTACAGCAGTAACTTGGGGAAGCAGCAAGCCCAGCTCCATTGCAAACTTTTCTGGGTCTGCCTGACTCAGTACGTTTTTCAGTAAAATTGTTCTTTCTTAAGGTGTTTGATCATTTGCAACAAATGACAGTCCCAATCTAAATAAGATGCTGAGCTTTGTCTCTAACTGAGCTGATGTAATTGACTGATTCACTAATTACTCACTTTTCCCCAGTTTTGATTCAATGTACTATTCACAAAGAGAAAACCAGTCACAAATTAGTCAGGCTGAAGTTTGATGTGCTTGGCTACGAGGCCATTTTTTTGTTACCAGTTTCAGATGAGTGATTACTCCAGCGAAACTAGCAAGTGCTTCTTGCAAGTTGTTTCTTTTCCCCCATGGCTACCCAAAGCGTTTTTATTCAAATGAAATGGAGCCCATACGCACTGGGCTGGAGCGCTTTGCGAGCAGCTAGCACAGCCAGATCAAATACGTATGCTTACTGTAGACATTGCGTGGTTTCCCTGCTGTCCTTTGAACCAAGCTGTCTTGTGGTTTCTGGTGACTGCTGCCTCTGTGCTATAGGCTCTGGGTAATGCTGACACATATAGGACTTATCTGGAAAAAGAGAGAGGAGCAGAAGACAACATCACTTCCTGCACACACAGTCCTGTCCTTTTCTATCAAAGGTCGAGACCTTGTCAAAGCACCTTTCAGGAGAAGCTCCCTGGGCCGTATTTGAAGGATTTTGGGGCTGAGGAAACGTGCCTTTGGCTAAAAAGATACAGGAGAGCAATGAGTTTGTTCTTTAAAAGCTTCATAGCTTCATGAACAGGCATTGCAATTCCAGCATCATATTACGACCTTCAGCATCACGTTTGGGCAAGTCTGCAGCATGTGGGGCTGCGTTCTTGCTCTGTCACACAGAGATGCATCGGCCTTGTTCTCCAGCGCTGCGCGGGGCCTGTCCTTTGCAGCAGGGCTGCCGCCGTCCGTGTGGGCACAGGGCTGCTGTCGGCCGAATCCAGCAGTGGTCTGTTCCCACCTTGAGCAGATGCCGGTAATTGCACAAAGCACAGGAAAATGGAGAGGCTGGTCAAGGGGTCTGCATTAAACATGGCCTCAGCAAGAGCCAGGGCAAGTGAGGCTTTGCAGTGAGCAGATTTGGGGCTTGTCAGTCTCTCGACCGTTTTCGAGGAGAACAGCCCCAGCTCACTGCCCCGTTTTCCAGCTTGCCAGCAGCTGCCCTGGGCCAAGACCCCATGAGACCATCACCCCAAATCTCACCCCATTTCTGCATGTCAGCTCGCTTGCTGCACCATGGACCATGGTGGGGATCCGGGAGGTGACAGCCAGGGCCAGCCCTCCCGCGCCAGCCTCTGGTGTCCCCTTTGTCACTGCCTGTCCCTGAACAGTCTCCTATTAACCTGCTGGCTGGCTGGTGGGAAATCGTGCAGGAGCCCTGCCCTCTTTGGTTTGCTTACCCAGAGGGTTTTACTTTGCAGAGAGTGGTTATTACTGCTCTGCTTTTGTTCTTTGTCATCGGTCCTGCCTTATTTTAATGTGGATTAACTGTTAATAATAATGCGAAGCGTTAGGCTTTGGCAACCAGCTGAGCTCTGCACAAGTCCGAGGACAACGTGGCTGAGGCACAAGGCTGCTGGCCGCCGCGGCAGGCCGCTGGACATGCCAGGCACTCCGTTTGGTGGCCGGCACAAGCGGCTGCTTCCCGCCGAGGTGGGAGGGGAGGTGGGAAGGGTGGCCCAGCACACGCTGGTGCAGGGGTCAGCACCAGCCCCCCTCCTCCTCAGCCCTGGGCTCCTCCCAGCGCTGCCCTTCGGGGCTCCTTCCCGCTCTCCCCGTCATCCCTCGGGAAGGTTGCGGGAGGAGGGAGGAGAGGAGGGATGAGATTTGGCTTTACTCATGGGTGCTGCTGCTGTGGAGAGAGACACTGCCATGTGAATGTAGATGGACAGGCAGGAGTGATTAATAGTCAGGCCTATTATTTTAATTGAGTCATATTTGGCCTCTCGCTTTTGCCAATACTCGATTTTTTGCTATTGCTATGGTGTGAATTTGGAATTAATGTAAAGTATAATAAGAATCCCTCAGCTGGCAAACACAGGCAAGACTGAAAATTAAAATGCTATGTAAATCTCACAAGATTAGGGCATAAACTGCAGCAGGCGCTGGAATGGCTGAAGCTTGAAGATGCTGGATCCTCTCCCCACATTATTCCTGATAATGCAAAATCAATTTACATTTAATGCATTTTTTCCAAATAACCATCTACCACATGCTATTTGATATTACTAATGAATGCAGAAATTGGATCTTAATACATTCCAGGGAAATATTCTGCAGACGTTTTATTAGTTCTAAAAATACTCAGTGGCATCGCAGTACTTTGTCATTAAAATTGCCAGGTTTTGAGATACAGATATCGTGGAACTGTAATTAAAATGCTGCGGTGCTGGCGGTGGCAGCGTTTTGTTTTGAAATCCCAGGTCCTTTCTGAGGGCTTCTGAACCACCGTTTATGAGATCCTACCACCCTCCTGCTTCCATCCCTGCTGCAGTTGTGGAGGCGGGAGAACAGCAGCAGGCAGCAGCCGCTGCAAGGATGGAGCAGAGGAAGGGACAAGGAGGCATCAGTCAGACTCACACACAGCACCGAATTCTCACGTGCTCTCCTTCATCGGGACTACCTCATCCTGCTCTGGTGCCCCTGAAGAAAAGGCAACAAGCAACGAAACGGGTTTCTCCCACTTGGGATACAAAGTAGGCTCAGGGCTGTGAACGCTGCAGGGTCCCACACGTGACAGAGGTTGCTCAACCTCATGCTTTCGGGGGCTGCTGGGGCAGCAGACGCTGGCTGGAGATGCTTCTCCCAGAAATACCAGCAAATCCCATTGAAATGAAGGCATCTAGCACATGGAGGGGGAGACATCTCAAAGGGAGATAAGCCCCCAAGTGCTGGAGCACACCCTCGGCTCGTCATCCCTGTGACAACCATGGTGGCTGCTGAGGCTGTTGCATGGCTGGGGTGCAACAGCGGTTGGGGTGCACAGCGGTTGGGGTGCACAGCGGTTGGGGTGCACAGAGGTTGGGGTGCACAGCGGCTGGGGTGCACAGAGGTTGGGGTGCACAGAGGTTGGGGTGCACAGCGGCTGAGTCACCACTGAAATCCACCTCGCCTGCTGAGGATGTGCAAGTCCCCGCGCTTTCGACAGTTGCTTGGAGCTCCATCTGCAGCACTGCTGGGGAAAATATCATTTCTGCTGCGCCGGAGGCAGCCCCAAGCCATTAATTCCCGGCTGCGGGAGAGCGATCCCGAGCATCGCAGAATCTGAGAGCACGGTGCCGGCTCCCGGTGCTGGGAGAGACGGGCCTGGGGCTCCCGGCGGGTCTGTGTCAAACAAGCGCTATTTCTGACGTGACAAAAGGTGCTTTTTATCTCTGCAGATTAAAGCCGGCCTGGGCGCAGGGCAGCCCCGAAAGTAGGCCTCTCTGCGCCGTCCTGGGCAGTCGGGCAGCCCCCCCTGTGACTCAGCTTCCTTGTCTTGGGAATTAGGATAATAATATCTGCCCATGGGAGCTTCGTCACTTACAGCCAGTGGCTAAAATTGGCAAACAAAGTGAGAGAAAAGGGCCATGTATGGTTAGATTTCCCATCAGAATTTGGTTTTGATGTGGTTTTGTTGTTGTTTTCGTTTGTTTGTTTTGTTCCCCACCCTTCCCCCCCTTCTATCAATAAAACTGAAGTGAACTGAAAATGAGACACCTGGAAGAGAAAAAAAAAAAAGAAAAAAAACCCCACTCGATCTAAATAAGACTCTATTTGCCTGAAGCTTCCTATTGTCTTTAACTGTTTTGTTGTGCATACAGACAAGCAACTCATCTCTGGCCCAGAGGAAGGTTAAGACCCCCAAAATGAAGGCTATCAGAAGCAAAGTGGAGAGATGAGTTACAACAGCAGCATTAATATTTTTTTCAAATCCTTTTCAGCCGTGGTTACAGCTCCCATTTATTCTGCCACTGATTAATTTGATCAAACATTGTGAACAAATAATTTGTATTAAAAATCATGCAAGTTCCACCCTTCGTGCAGTTGGCTTCAGGCAGGTATTTATTGGATAACATAGTCTCAGACTAGTGAATGTTGACATTTAATTAATATGGAAGCTTAGCATTGTGAATATGAAGAATAGAAAAAGGCCCAAGAAAATCCTGTGATAATGAAAGGAGATGACAACCAGGTTCTGGTAGTCAGACATTTCTGTTGACATTGAAGGGTCAAATGTAGATATCTGGTGGAGGGCTGCAAATAACACACTGCAGGTCAGGGTTTGCATGTACAAATAGCCTTGTATGACGCCTGACTTATACCTGCTTGAGCTGCTTGTACTTACATTGGCGGTACTATGGTGGGTATTTTTGTCGTGCCTATACTAGGAAAATGCTACCAAAACAGGGAGAGAGGTGTAACATGCCAGTGAAGTGCTATGTCTGTAAATGCACACCACACAGCTACAGGATTGCTTTCCGTGGACCATACTGGTGAAAAAAAAAGGCAAAATTAGGCTAGTAAAACTGCATCCATATTAGGAGATTAGCCACCATGACATACATACCTACACATGCAGAACCCTGTAGCAGCTCAACAGCACTTGTGTCCTAACTTGTGACATCGGCCCCCCACAAAAACCAAAGAAACAGCAAAGAACTTGACTGTAATAACAGGAAAATTATAGAAACTGATGGGAACCGTTTCTCTCGTCATGCATAAATCAGGAACATGAGGTGTCCTGAATTTTCCATTCTATTAACTCTGTAGTTCTTAAGATGAAAATGCTTTTGCAGAAACAGAAGGAGTTATTCTGTATTGTACACTGAGGATATCACAAGACATGCTAAATTCCCCAGTCACTTTGTTGGACATAAATCTACCACTAACTTCTGTTTATTTTGTGGTTTGCCTTATAAAAGCAATTGTGCACAGAATCTAATTTATTGCGTGTGCAGGAAGGATACAATTTTTTCCTTACATTATTGGGCTTTATAACTAAAGCCCTATACTTTCATGTACTTCATGCTGAAATTTGACAAAAAAAGAGGTGAGAATCTGTCTTTTTCTCTGTTTCACATTGAGATTCAACAGAGAAGTTTCTCCTGAGTGGAAACAGATATTTCACTAGAAGTCCATTGCTGCTGTATAATTTAAATGGTTTTTCAACACCACAAACTACCTCAAGCCAAACAGCTGGTGTTGACTAAGAACAGTATTTCAGCCTGTTACATGCTGTGATTATTACTTCCCAAACAAGAGTTTATACTTCGTTTTCAGTGACGATTAAATTAATTAGGGTGGCATGGGTGTGATACAAGAATAAGGAGGCGAGTGAAATTAACAGTTTTCACCTACTCTGAGGTTTGTTTAATTAACTATTTCCATTTGTAAGTGTTCTTCTGGGACTGTATTTTAGCAAAAATACTTCTTTTTGAGCAATATTACGCTTTGCAGTTCACGCAGAAAAATACAAGCTCATCAGAGTGAGTTACTTCCATTTTGACTATGTACAACATACTAAAGGAAAAACAAAATCACACTGACCAGGCTTCATAGCACATATTGAAAATTAGTGTTGTCCTCCCAATAAGTAGGAAGAATTGTAGTGTGTGAAGAAATTGTATGTTGCTCCTTTATTATATTTGAAGAAAGTATTTTCTCATGTTGCAGGAGAATTGTCACACTAAAGCAAGCTACCACTTCCTCTTTTCTCCATTAAAATGTAGCGAGCATTCTCCTGAACTGTCAATATTATTGCAATGCTTTTCTCTCCACAGATCTGGGATTATTCCTCCATCATAAAAAATAAAGTTTAGTGTTTAAAAGCTTAGCTCTGCATTCATAATGCACTGTTGATATAAAAAATCTTCACTATCCTTACAGTTGTTTCAGCATTTCATAAGCCATTTAAAAATAGATAAAAACTAAAACTACCTGCTTTAGAGAGCAACCGCTAAGAATCTGATTCTACAAAAACGCTGGTTGCCCTCACATGCCCTTAATGACCAATTATTGGCAGCAACATAACTTAAGGTTTTAATTGATGCTTTAACCAGGATTTTAACTTCACTATAGTGTTTGTAAAGATTCTAATTACCATGATATAATACAAATTAGAAGGCAATTTGTAAATGTTTAGATCAGTGTGATTAATACAGTAAAACTAGAGCAGCCTAAACATGTACCTAGCTTTACTGGTGGGAGCAGTCCACACTTAAAAGAACTACCTAAACATAACTGCAGATTCAGGTCTTAAGAGATAAACACCATCAATCTGACCAGGTTTCATTGCCACAGAAATGTGGTATGTAGTACAACTTGTATTCCATCAATGCCATAAATATAATTTGTATTCCATCAGCGATAAGAAGAAAATTAATCTCTTTTCCTATTAGAATGTTAACTGTGAATACTTATTGGGAGATATGAATATATTTGTTATTTTAAAATATATAAGCAAGTAAATCCTACTGTACATCTTCTTCACAAGAAGTTTCTGATGAACATGTAGACATATGAGGTATTTTGACAGGACCCCAAGGAATGTTTCTTTCCTTGAAACACAGCCCTGGAAACCTGAGTTTCCACCATGCGCTGCAGTAAATTCCAGATTCCCTTTCTGTGAATATTTTTCCACTTTTGGTTAAAAATGACTGCATCAGTGACTGCCTCACAAAAACTAGACAATATTTTGTCCTTCTGAAGCGTATTTGAAAGCACTGGATACAAAAGGAATGCAAACACAGTGAAAACAAATTACTTGAACAGTGGAATAGTTTTGTAGTATTATTCTAAGGGCATTCACAGCCTTCTGCCTTTACACTCACCGTTCAAAACAGGACAATTTAGAGGTTGCATTTGCTATTCAAAACAAGTTAGAAAAGCTTTAGCTGTGCATTACTTACAGTTGTGCAGTTCCTTAAAAAGTCACTTAACATTTCCTGACCATAGCATTTTTGCTCATCTGCCAAACCTTGCTCTTTGCATGCACAAGCCAGCCACCAGTGTTTAAATAGACTTTTTCACACAATTCGTTAAAAAATTAGTTTCCTTTTCAAATTTTTACACAGTCTGCAGCACCTATATTTCATAGAGGCAGAGAGGGCAGAAGCATTTTGTTTCTGGGCAGCATGGAGTACCTGTTCTGAGTTAGCTCTTGTTTGTTTGACTCCCCTGAATGATTCTATTGATTTCGAGGGGTCTACTTGCATGAGAAAAGTGAGCAGCAGAGACTGGATGCTCATTTTATTGTTTCATCCAACACGGATTCATTTTCTAGGATCAGTTATTCCGTGTGATGAATGGGAAGTGCAACTAAAAAATTGAGCCTAGAAACCTAATGTTAGCAGAGAGCGTATGAAAGTCTGATTGTGAAATATGATCCAGAACGCATTTACTAAGAGGCAAAACTCGAAACTCATTTCTCACACAGGCAAGACTGTTAAAGTCAGTAATACTTTGCTTTTCCATTACAGACAACAGGATTTCTGCTGCACAAAGGCTAGGCAAAGATGGAAAGATCTGGTACTCGAAGCAGCAATACTTTAATTTACCAAAACCTCGTGTGTGCAGGAGGTAGAATTAATTTAATTGCAAATAAATGACAAGAAATAGATTAATGAAGCAGTACTAAATTTTGCAACAAAAATGTGTTATGGGTAAGATACTCTTTTGTGTCAGTCTTCTTAAAGAGAGGGAGACAAAGGAAAATGGGTAGGGGAAAAAAGGCTGTACTGAAAGCACATACAGAAACCAAACACAGGAAAACTGTTGGGGACTTAATAGTGCTAGAGGTAAATTGGCCACTATTCTTTCTATCAGAAAGAGACCAGAGTATTTGATTAAGTTAAACAGGAGCCATTTCTTTGTTCCTGAGAATAGAGAAAGCGACATTTCAGCCAGACAACTGAGACAGAGAACACAGGGAAAAATAATCTATTAAAGAGATAACAAAAGAGAAAAGCACTTACACTAATTCTGTCAAAACTCATGGAGCATCCTGGGAGGTTTATAAAGGTGATATTCTTCTAAGGCACACAGAGACTAGGCTATAGTAGAATATTTGAGGTAGGTCCAAAGGATTGGTGATTTCTTGGCGTTTTTACAAGTTGAAGGCCCAGTAATGCCTATGAAATAAGCTAAACAACTAAATCTACGAGGGCAAATAAAACAGCTCAGCCACGTGGATTAGAAATTAAATGTTATAAAGACAAAAACACTCAACCTCTGAAACACTGAAATTATTTCAGGAGGTGCTGTAGAAAGGCAGACCAGCAGATTTGATGAATATTTTAGCTGTTTTACCTACCAGAAGCTCTCATGTTCTAGAGGAGGGTCCAGCACTAGGATTGCTATAAATAAGAGGGTAAAGAGATGTAATTTCTTGAAATCGGTCATGTCAAATCAGTATCCTTTGATCTCCATGATAATTTATAATATTTACCAATTAGAGTGTAAAATAAAGCATAACCCTCACCTGCACTTGTATTTGCTTAAATCACTGTTCACCTTCAAGCTAAATAACCCCAGTTCTAATCATTTGCTGTTATTTGTTCTTTATACTTCATATGTGAAGAAATAATCAGTTATCCTTTGAAAAAAGCCTAAGTCTCCTGTTTCTGATAAGTTCACACAGAATGTATTTTACAACAGTTTGTATACTGGATGCATTTGGTGCAAATACCTTGATCTTACTGGGACTAATTTAGGGTAAATACTGATTTGAAAGCAAAATATGGCCCACCAGCTTCCATATTTAGGTTAATGCAAAGATTTATTAGTCCTCTAGGTAAACATTGACCTTGGCTTCACCTTGGTCAATATTTACTTCTCAAGTTAATAAATCTTCATATTAACTGCAATTGAAGTCACTCTCTGCTTAAGAGATAAAGACCAAATAGGACCTCATATGAAGACAGCATTCATCAGATAAACTCTGCAGCTTGATTTATCTTCTTGCTCACTTGTCTTAAAAAAATGATAATCCATAGATGGTGAAAGATGTTCCTCTCTGGAGGTGAAGGTGGTGAAGGTGGTGGGGTTTTTTGGTTTTATTTTGGTTTTGTTTTTTTTCTGTAGTTTTGTGCATTTCACTTGCATTTAAGTGATGTCACAGCTTTTTGTCTCTTTTGCTTAGGAATGGTCAGAGTTTCCAGTATATTATTCTAAAGGATGTTACATCCTTACACAGTCTATTTACCTATGGGCAAACCTGGAGACTATTTTCTTCAGTGAACAGCCCTCGTGGTCGCAGAGTTGGCTGCTATTTGGTTTGAACAAGGTGACAGGTCTGACTTTTTGGAATTCGTAGTTGTTTTTGAAAAACATGCTGACTGGGGCTGGTGAGAATGACACTGCAATCAAACACCAACAAGAAAGAAATCAACTAACATGTGAGGACCTTGCAAAAACGGGAAACACCGAACTTTTGACAAGAGGCATCAAGGACATGATTTAACCCAGCTACCAGGAACGGGAATATCCATTACTGTAAAAGAAATTGTCCTAAGAAGCATTTTGATAAGTAGAGGATGAAGTGAAGTCACAATTAGAGATTTCCTTGAAATTAACAAGGAAAAGGAAAAACAGAGAAGAACAGGTTTATACATCTTCTCTCTTCACGATTTCAAACACTCTTGCACTGATTAAAGTCTCACCATGCTGTTTTCTCCGCACTTAAGTTGTGCTTTAAAAACCAAAACAAAAAACATAGGCTTTGTTTATGGGTCTCTCTGATGCAGTCCAGACACATCGTACCACTTTCCATTTTTAAGTGGATTCTGAACAATATGAAGTCTTTCTGCTTGACTGTTGTCCAAAAATTTAGGACTTGTTGAGAGGTAATTACTCAGATTACAGAGAAATTAAAAATTGAACTTTCTGAGAAAAAAAAAAATCAAAGCAGCATTAACCTTGCAAACTAAATGGCAAGGCTGTTTCCTTTTTAAAAAACACGTTTAAGATCTCACTTAAATAAACACTTCATGCATGCAGGCACTCCCTTTGAAGTCAATGGGTTTAGCCATGGATAAAACTAATCCTAAATTCTGTGTAGAAAGACAGGTACAAAGTCAGCGAATCATTTAAACCTCACAGATTCTCAGCATTAGGCTTAAAAGCTTCAGAGGTCTCTTGTTAGTCCTTTGGACCAGAGGTTTTCATCCTCTGGAAATCTGGGGGGCAGGATTTGTCCTCACTGGAAGACAATTTCAGACTCTCCACCTACGTTCCTCTCATCCATCGAGTGGCAGTTTCAGCATCCTATTGTTTTTCTCCATGCAGCGCTGATGAATTTACAATGATGTTGTGATGCGTTTCTGAAGGCAGTGCAGGGAAATGTCATGCAAACTCCATTAATAAATCATCCTATTGGCATAAACTGTTTGAATGGCACAGCCAGCTCTACTAGCAAAACAATACATTTGCATGGTTGTTGTGTGTGCGTGTGTACAAATCTATACAATTATATATACTTCCAAACCCCAAAAACCTGATCTGCATCTCTCTCTCTCTTTTCCGCCCCCCCCCCCCGTCATTGAAAAGAGCAGCTTATCCAGTAAATGACAAGGCATACAAAAGGATACAAGCCAATGGTGACTGGTATAATATACCTCTGACGTTCATTGTAAATGATGTAACTGTTCACAGCTTTACTTCTTTCTACACTGTCTTTCTTATTTCTAGATCATGAAAATAAACCACAGATAATATTTCAACATGGTTACAAAGTCAGACAGGATTTTAAAATAATATTTGAAAGGCTAGACATAAATAAATAAAGAAGGTTTTCTTTAATTTGCTGGCATGCAAGCCGAGAGTTGAGAATTTAACTGTTTGAAGGCTGTACTGCGAGTAAGTGGAAGTCCTGAGGGACCGAAAAACAAACAAATGATGGCTGCTGACTCCCAATATTCCACTTCAATTGGTGGGGGTTGTCTCAGAGAAAGACACGCGAGCTTTTCCCGGCGGCAACAGGATTTTGACATATAAAAAATACAGGGGAGCATTTACGTAGTGAATCATTCACTTGTCTGCATCACAGGTTTGTACTAAAAGCCGGAGCGTGTGCCCGCGGACGCCGTTCCTGCCGCGGTGAGCACAGCAGCCCGAACCGCAGCAGCGCGCACCGCGGACCGCACCGCGGCGGCTCGGAACGCGGAGCCGCCCCAGCGCCAGCCCCGCGGCACCGGCACACGCAGCCCCGCCCGGGCGGCTNCTCCCGGGCACCGGCGGCCGGCCCGGGAGGAGGCTTTCCCCGCGGCTTGGCTGCCTGTTCGCGGGAAGGGGGAGGGAGACTGCGGGCTGTGCGCGCTGGTTTTTAAAGCCTCTTCCTTCTTCTCTCTCCGAAAACAAGTGGCCGAAATTGTCGGAGGAATGCGCCCGCCCCCGCTCCGGGTCTCTCGCCTTTGTTGTGCTGAGCCCGGCACCGGCGGAGGCGTCGCTAAATGAATAGTAACTTGTCTTTTAAAAGGGGCTGGCAGGTGATGCCCCGTCCCCGGCGAGCTGGCTGCAGGAGGCGGCCGGCACCGTGGCGCTGAGACAGAAGAGGCGCGTTGGGGAGGTATTAAACCCCTTTCTTTCCCCGTTTAATCCACTTCCCACCCTAATATGACTACTTCCCCGACATACTGCGTGCCGGGGGAGCCGGACACACAGGGTAGTCAAGGGCGCATTTGTGTAATTAATAAAGTAAATTATAGGGTTTTAAAAATTAATTCTACTCGTTTAGTGACCAATCTGTTAATGAGGCATGGAAAGCTCCCGGGATCGATAGTCGGGAGTAAAAACGAAGTAGGTGAAGGAGGTGCCTGCTGAATGGTAAAAGGTTTATAGAGGAAGTATCCGTATCTCAGGCGATATAAATATATATAAAAGGATATGTATAAATCTTTGCCTGCTCTGGCGGGGTCTGGCTTCCATCAGCGCTATGGAGGCAGCCGCCGTCTTCCTGCTTTATGGGGCTCCAAACTTTCCCTTCCCCAATACCGCGGGGCTTCAACCTTTGCTCTGCTGCATCCTCCCAGCCAAAGAAGCCCCTGGCTCGCACCATAAATATTAATACTCCGCGCTAGTGCGAGGCATAATTATCTTCCCTTAATTGCAAATTCAACCAAAAATTGAGCCTGCTGTCATTCAGGCACTTCTAAATTATTGTAATTAGGGCTTTTTTTAAATGTCAAGTGAATCCCTGGGCTGAATGTTAGTCCTTGTGTGCAACATGTAAACCGTATGCTGTGCCGCGCTGCTCCGGGAAACCCCACGGCCGGGAGAAGCCCGACCTCCCCGTCCCGACTGCCCGGGAGAGGCTCGGCCCGAAGCGAGACGGGCTGCAGGGGGATCCGGGAGGAGCTGGCGAGCCCCCGGGGAGCCCCGCTCCGCCGGGTCCCTCCCGGAGCACGCCGACCCGGGGGGGTCTGGCGTCCGGAGAACGGCGCCCAGCCCCGGCGGCGATGCCCACCCGCGGCCGCGGCTCTCCAGCCGCTCCGCGACAGCACCCACAGCCGCCGTGGACCTATTTTGTCACGGCCCCTCGTTCCCCGCGGCTCCTTGGAGAACCGACCTCCCCGACCGAGCGCTGTCCGCGGAGCCCCGCCGCGGGGCCGCGCTCCCGCTGTCCGCCCCGGGCTCGTCGGCTGGGGCCGGGGCTCTCCCGGGGGCGGCTCCCGGTCCCGCCCCGCCCGCCGCGCTGTGCCCCGACCGGAGGGGCGCCCTGGCCGCCCTGGGGCTCCTCAGGGCCCGGACTGGGGATCTTCGAGCCAAGCAGGACAGGCTGGGGAGCGCCAGCTCCTCGGCTGGGTGTTGAACCGGGGTGCTGCTGCGCTGGTGCTGGGGCCGATGTCTGCAGGTGCTGCCCAAACCCAGGTTTGTTCCCGTCATCTTTTGGGAGTGAGAGAATGAGTCGATTTCCTACATAAATCACTTGACTGGCCTGGAACTGTGTAGCTGAGCCATAGGTGGGGAGAGCAGAGAGCGCAGTGCAGCGCTGAGGTGTGCAGTAGTGTAGTTGTGCCTCTTTCCTCAGCACGTCTCCTGGGAACTGGGCAGAGTGCTGCTCCCTGCGGCGTCTGGGCTCTAGGGCCCTTCTTCAGGCTCATGAGATAAACCTCGTCTCTCTCCCCAAACTGAGGGCACTATTCCCACCAAAGGATGCGCATCCTTCTGGATGATGCTGGGGTGCTGTGCAGAAAGGAATACCAGATTTGTGGGGCCAGCAAGACAGCAAAACAAAAGGGAGCCCATAGTCCATGCTGAGGACCTTCTGCCAGAATGGAGGGATCCTGGGACCCAGTCCCCAGTGATATTTATGCGCTTCATCCAGTGATTCTCATACAAAATATGTAGGCAGCCTTTTTGTCAGATGCTAGAACATGTCCAGTTGCAGAGGTGCAGTCTTCTAGGGCTACTGTTTGTGAAGTCTTAAATCTGATGTGCTGCCTTCCAGCCTGGAAGGGAGAAAACTAATGTTTTGTATTGAAACCTGGCATCAAGCTTTCAGAAATCTGTAAGTAAATTAGTGCTCGGGAAGTGATCTGTCGCAGCACTAAGTGTAAGAGCCATGTGAGCACACCATCTTGTTAGCCAAAGAGATGCTGCTTGATTTGGTTGCGTTCTCACATTTGGTGGTAAGGCTGAGTAAGGAGCTCTTCCCCTCTTATCTCCAGTTTATTCATTCTTGCCCTTGTGCTGCCTGCTGTGCTGTGCTGTGCTTGCAGAGCTATTTGTGTGGCCATGAGTGACACAGACTGAAGAATTGTTATAGTTATTTTTTATTCCCTGTCCCCAAGTTTAATAACTCTGGATTCTACTGGGAAATTGTGTACCTCTCTTCCCTAGGCACACTCCTACACTGTATCTTCATTAACACAACTCACACAGGACTCACCCACAGCTTCTGATGTCCCGAGCCAGGTGATGGAGTGAGAGATAAATAGAACTGTAATAAACAAATAGCTTATTTTTTATGATACTTAGTGTTCTCCCTGGGAGTTTTTTTTCCTGAATAGGAAGTTGAGACAATAAAATACCATAAAAAGAATAAATATACAAAATCAAGCACTCAGGAAATGATGAGACTTTTCCTTCCAAGTTAACGTGGCCTTACTGTAAAGCGCTTTTGGTCCATTTTGATTTTGAGATTTTACATCATCTTTGCTTCCGGAATCCCTCATTTGATGCAGAAGATACCCCATGCCCTGCGAGAGAGTCCGGGTTGTGTTTTGATCACCGTCCTTCCCTTGCAGTGGCTGTAGTGTTGTGTGGGCAGTGTGGAAGGGAAACCCTGCAGGCAGCAGATCAGCACAGCTGGGGACATGGCTTCGCCTCTGCTGCAGAGCTCGTCTGTCACCTGGGCTAGTCCCTGCAACAAACTTTTCTGAGATGGCCATTTTGTGCTGTTCTTACTTGTGGTCCTCAAAGATCACTAGAGACCTGAGCTGAAGGGGATCTGTTTGGGAAAAGCTTCTGTGTAAGCTGTTGAGAGCTACATTGTGAATCGGTGAAGCCCTACAGAACATGAAGATATCACAAGACCCAGCTCCCAGAGTTTCCAGTTGGGAAATCCAAAACTGAGGGCACTAACAGGACTTACTGTTCCTGCCCAACCTCACCTGGGACCTCCCCCACCTTGCCCATGGCCCAGGACCCCACATCAGCCCAGCCTGCAGCCGTCAGTCCCTGCCTCAGCGATGCTGTAGGATGCTGTAGCCCCTGTCCTGCTGGCCCCAAGGCAGCAGCCAGCCCTTCTTCCCTGACAAAAATCGTTGGCGAGATCTAACAGTTCAGCTTTAAATTTTGCCTTTCAAGGTCTTGCATATACAACTAAGAGAATAATGCCACCTTGCCTCACAGCGATGTAGTGCAAATAATTTAGTGTTTCTAACAAAAATGAGCTAGCGAGGTGGGAAGACCAGAGAAAACCCCACAGAGAACTTACTGGTACAGCAGGAGGCTGGAGAGCCTCAACTGCAACATGGCAACAGCAGATCCTGTCTTAAAGCAACCACAGGGGAGTGAAAAACTGTATGCTTCTCATTTTACTCTGCTGTTGTCTTGAGCAACTAAACTGCTTACGAACTAAAAGGTCATTTGAAAGTCACCAGGCATGTTAGCTGTTCTGTAAATCTTAAAATAATATTACACTCTAATATTTTCCAGTGCAGAGCCTGTTACTCTCCTTCTCCCCAAATTTTGCTTGCTGAAGGAGGATATGGTGGCAGAGCTGACCGTGTTCTGGCCCTGTTGAAGTCAATGGGAATTTTTCCTTGACTCCATGAGAATCAGCATTTCATACGAGGCAAAAAAGTTTCACTCCTTTGCCTCCTTGAATTCAGGGAAGGTCTGTAGATTTGGTGAGCCCTAAATGCTGTAGAAAGCTGTTTTCCTGAGCCTGCAGATACTGTCCCTGTTTGAGGTAAACCAAATTGTGTTTTAAATTCCGATTTCAGAAGCAAACACAGATGTGATAGTTACCACCTATAAACAGGAAACTATGATTGTGTAAATGGGTCAACATGCTGCCTAGGCTTGTGCGAGAGAAGTGCTTTACTTATATTACAGAAACCATAGTTTGTTTAGAAGGGAGGTTTTAGATTAAATCTTAGTTGTTTTAGGAACGGGTAGAATCAGAGAAGCTTGTGCTTCACTAGTTCTCAGTCATTCTGCAGAGATATCATCTGCTGTGTATTTTATTTGCTTTGTATGTTATTTGCAATAGTGTTAATAACATTGTTTGCAATATTAATAATTTAAGATTGCTGTAAACTCGTGCTTAACTGTGTGTGGAAAAATGATTTGGGATGGTACTTATGCAGCCAGTAGCATACTGTCTGTGAATTTGCAGATACTCTTTATTAGCAAGTTTGGTTAGAAAGCCCTGCCATGCAAGTATAGTTGCCCTTTCCCTCAATTTGAGTTTTGCTGTGGCAGCAGCATCCTATCCCGGTGTGTGAATGAGTGGTGCAGCAGGAGGGATGCTTGAAGGGTGGTGCTGGCTCTATGGGGTCTGGATTTGGAACAACAACATGGAAATGGCATGTAGGTGTCTTTGGCCTACTTGGTAGTGGTGGAAAGAGTGAGGGTGAGCTTCCAAAGAGGACACTTTCACTGGGAATATCTTTTTGTGCTAATAAAGACTTTCTGCTGAGTACCTTGACAGCAATGAATGGCAGTCAATGAGGTGCAGAGCTCCCCTTTGCCCAAGCACTCATGCTGTGCTCCTTGTCAGAATCCAGCTCTTGCTGGCTGTGCTGGTGTGCATTACACAGGCTCAACCCAGACTTTCTCTGGGCTGAAAAAAAGGAATTATGGTAAGAGCACCCTGTGCCCTGCAGCTCAGAGAAGGCAGGAGAGGGACCTTATCCCGTGGAAACTGCAGGGGGCACAGTGTCATTACTAGAGGGCTGGCTATTTAGATGCTGTTAACTTGCCTTCCTTAACAGAGAACTAACATGGGATGTTTAGTGGCAGAAAACCAAATCCTGGCTTTGAAGACTTATCCTCATAAAGGTGCTGTGGTTTGATGCTGGGTTGGTGCTTTAGCCCATTGCCAAACAACAAGAGGTACCTGCTGGAATAATTTTTTTGCTTGCTGTGGCAGCGAGTTGCTCGAGGGGCTTGCTGGCCCAGGTGATGCTTTGGCTTCAGGGTGTATAGCACGAGGTGGTACAACTGCAGGTGTGCTGGCAGCCACAGCCCTCCGTGGGCCTTGGAGCATGGGCCAGCCGGAGCAGACAGCGGCAGGGCTAGGTCAGCACAGTGCCGTCCTGTCAGCAGCCAAAGCTGGGGATCAACTGAGAGGCAGCTCCATGGGCACCGATGCAAAGTGACAGGGTGGCCTGTCAAGAAGCCCCAGGTCATGTCAGAAACACAGCCACTGTCAGCCTGTAAAACAGTATTTGCTCCCATCCTCATCAAAAGGGATATATGATGCAGCGGGATTTGGTGAACACCCAGTGCTGAGAATTTGAGGGAATAGGTTTGTTTCACCTTTTCAAAACAATAAAAAGCACAGAATGTAAAAGAATTAATAGAATACTTGCTGCTAATACATAATACTTTGAAATATATTAGTTTGGAAGCTGAATATATTCAGCGATACTTTTGGATTCTGATTATTACACACAGCTGTGAGGAGTAGATCGCTCTCACCTGTTCTGGGCCAGCAGGATGAGGCATTTGCTTTTAATGTGGGGGCGGAGATATGACCATTTGAATGGTATCTTGAATGGTATTTCTTTTTTTTTTTTTTTTTTTTTTCTTTTTCTCTGCAGAAATGCTTTGTACAGCTGACATCACCAGTTCAGCAATCTACAGTGCTGAATAATCGTAAACATGTTTGTCCTACTTATTCCCCTGGAGGATTTTTCCACTTAAAATATTTAAAGGCATATGTACTTGCTGTGGTATAGGTCTATTAGTTGAAGTGTAGCTCAGTGTGCAGGGGAAGATTAACCCTCCCCACGGTCTCTACCCTCTGACTTGGCAGCAACACCTTGTCCCTACCCAGCCAGCCCCGTTCCTACAAGTGCTGGAGTAGTGGTGCTGGGCAGAGCCCCGAGGGGTGGTTTGCTTCCTCTCCCTCCAGTTCTGGCCTGTCAGCACCTTTCCGCAGCTGGGGCCAAGCTCTGCTGTTCCTGAGGAAAACCCAAACAAATAATCCTCTTAATCTGCCTTCACCCCTTCCAGCAGTTTCTACAGAATTGTGTTTTGTGACTGACTCTGAGCTCTGAGTGAAGCTTTTCTGTGAGTACAATATTTATGTGGTGTCTTGTCTAGTGCCCAGTATCTCGAGAGCTCATACTACCACTTTCCCTTGTGCTTGTGAAGTTGCCCTTTTCTACCCAAACTCTTGTCCCTACAAAAATGTGTAGGAACTTTGTAGCTCAAAGCAATCTGTACTCCTCTGTCAAATTTGGTTAAAGCTGGTTTGGATGATTACTGGGTCATACAGACACAGAGACACATGGTGCCTGTGCATCCCAGTTTCCTTAGGAAACAAAGTTAAAAATGACATCCGTATATTTTCCTAAGATCAGAAGCCAAATTATTACATCTGTGTGCGTGGGGAAATCCTTCCTTTATGACTCCTGTACCTAGTAGCAGAAAGCTTAAATGCAAAACTTGAAAAATATAATAGCTGTCTTAATAGGAAGCTGCAAAACTTCTGGGCCTGGCCAGTGTCCATAAAGAAGCTGGGCTGAAAACCAGTTCCAGGGTCAGAAAGGACAATGGCTATCCAGCCTGACTTAGCTATGCAGTTGTTCCTTGGCTCACACTTTTATGACTTGTTTTCCAAATTTTTATCACTTTTGTGCAACTGTCTGTAAGGAAAATGAGAGATTTGGAGAAGTGGCCATCAGGACTGCATGTAGTAGAGGTCTCACGAGTGAATTGTACTGTAGCAAAATCAATTCCTTTCACTCAATATTTCCATTTGCACCTTTATGCCGCAAGCTCGTATTCTGGTGCTTATTTGAATGGACTCTGCAGCTTCCCTCTGAGAAACTGATTTTCAAAGTAGTCTCCTGTCCTTCTAGCATCACCTACACTTCTGATTTCCACGTGACTTTTCTGAAATGTCCTGTAGGGCTGTGATCATTTAGCAAAGCTCATAGAAGAACATGTTCCCTTCATTACTTTCTGCAGCCCTTGCTTTTAGTGGCCTGCACAAACTCTACCGACCAAAATCTTACGGCATTGTGTAGATCATCAATAAACTGAAAAATTGATAAATAGACTGAGAACTAGTCCCAGAAAGATCACCCAGGAAAGAGACCCTTTCAGATACTTGCTTATTAAACTGCACTTTATTTTTTTATACTCTTCAATAAGATGGTTTTTAATCCATGTATGCCTTATTATCTTCATGTAAATCAAGTTTTGCCGGTTGTGTGGTACCGAGTCAGGTGCCTGGGGAAGATCCAACTGTACTGTATTGATGTGACTGTCTTCTGGATTCTACTCAACTGCCTACCAATGCCAGGCCAAATAGTCCATACCTTCTGAGTAATTTTTCTGTGTTTTAAAATAAGTAGGCACAATTTGACATTTTCTGGTATTGCATGGGGAACTGGAGCTGTCCAGGCAGAGTGTGGGGTGAGATGCTTGAGGTGGGGTCAAGGGCTGTGGATGAGCCTGAAACGCTGCGGAGGATGGGGCAGAAAGGGGGCAAGCATGAGGAGAAAGCTCATACTCCTGCTCAAAGCAGGGATGCGATCTAGGGTTCCTAAATCTCACCCTACTTTTCCAGTCACCAAATAGCTGAGAAGTTCTCTAGCGAGTTGTGCCTTGTGCTCCCTTCCAGTGCTGGTCAACCCAGGTGTAACAACCTACTCCTGCTTCCAGCTGGTTTCTTCCCTCAGTTGGTAGTGTGTTGGTGGTGGATCTAAGGATGTCTACCCCAGCAGCGAGCCCCATGGTTCAGCATCAGTCCATGTGATACAATTTCTGGTTTTGGGGGGGTTACCTTCAGTAAAATTTCTTCATTTGTTATAGAGGTGGTATAACCATTATTTGATGATTAAGGTGGCCAGATGATGTTCTGGAGAACTGGAGCCTACCCTTTCCGTTGCTACAGGGATCCACATTTTCCTGGTCAGATTATTTAAGACAGATTTTCTGTATCACTGTTTTCATGTTTGTGAAATAATCCTGTGGGAATGCTAAACAGTCAAAGGTGGAGTTGACAGGATGATATCTGTACTTTGAATCTATGAAGTTCTATACAATGTCAAATACTTTGAAAAAGCAGGCCCTTGGCATCTCAAATTACTATTTATTTTTTCCCCTAATCTGTCTCCAGTTCATGATGGTGTCTTCCATCTAACCTAGAAGGAAAAAAAAAATAGTGAAGTGTTTTGATACAGCAATGAATGTCCATAAGGAACTCAGTAATTCCTTTTGAATAGTAGAGTTTAAATAGCGTGTAAAAATAAAGTCTTGGATTATACCTCGAATAACAGAAAGAAAACAAAATGCTAGGCTTCTGTTCATTAAATTAATGCTGTCTTTACTGCATTGAATAATGTAGAGATCTTGTGGCAGAACAGTGTGTGATCATGTCATCAGAGATCCCATACTAAAATCTGATAAATAGGTGTGCATCTGGAGGCAAAGTCACGCGGATATTTAGTTCTATTCTTTTCCCAAATCTAGTGTCACTATTCAACTAATGTGCTAAATGTTTTGTTTCAATAAACTACCTGAAAGACTATTTATCAGAAAAACAATATAACTAACATCATGAGCTGTTCCGTATGTCCACGTCCCCGTACTCCCCTCCCTGCCTGTTGCCATATACATGTCGTAAATCCTCTACATTGTTGCTCTCTAAGGAACTGTGCAACTGGTTCTTTGTTCGTATGTCAGTTTGCATATGCAAATGGCAGGACGCCATACATTTCAGCAGCAGAAAAAGCTGTTTCTATAATCAGGAAAACTAGCAATTAATGAGGTGGGAGTCAGAGCAGATACTGCTACAGGCAGGAACAGCAGGCTTTTGTACCATTTCTCCACGACTTTTTGTGTCTCCGCTTGGGTTTTAAAACTGTTATGTAGCTGAGGCAGACCCTGGTTGCTGTCTTACATGCAATTGAAAACTCATTGACTCTGAAAATCGATTTAAAGGTGGAGAGACTTGATTTGAAAAAAAATATGTAACTGAATAGCAAGCTTTTAGAAATCTCGGTTCCTCAGCAGATGTCTTTCTCTTCAGGCTGTCTTACAGCTGGAAGAGGGAAAATAAGAAACAGCAACAACTGAGGCAAACTTTCACCAGAAGTGTGCATGTGTAGGAGCTGGGAGATGCTGTCTGGGGGGGCCATGAAGAGGAGATGCTGCCTTCTGGACATCTGCTCTGCCGTTCTTTCTGTATATACTTCCACAGGACCCCTGTGTTTATCTACCAGCACTCTACCCTGATATAGACTAACATATTTTACAAATGCTTTTGGATCGTAGCATGGTATTGAGAAGGAAACACAGATGTTAGAGAGCAATTCAGAGAGGAAATGAAAAGAGGAAAAGCATCTGGAGGCTTGAGTCTGGGCTGGAGCTCTGGTTGTTGGTTGATTTAGTACTTCTGGGTCTTTGCAATCAGATGTGGCCTTTCTGCTTTTGAGTAGGTGCCCTGAAGTGTTCCCCAGCATACCAGGCTGTGCTCTGGGCATGGGACTGCTCACCGTGTGAGCTCGAGGCTTTGGAGGAAGGACAGACAGCCAAGTTGCTTTGACACTAACTCCTATTGCAAAATCCACAGCCATGAATTTTAGATCCTTTTCATTTCTTATCAGCCCTCTGGTGATGTTGGTGACCAGAAACAGTGGCCTGTGTTTAGAAAGGTTTGGCAAAGGACAATGACCCAAAGAAAAGAGAGTCTGGGACTCTTCTCTACCCAAGGGTTTTGCATTTCAGTCACTGCTCTGAGTTCAGGTAAAACTGGTAAACCTGCTCCTTTTATAGTTTTAATAGACAGGCTTGTGAGCACCTGCACAAGAAACTGTTACACCACCTGTGGCGATGATAAATATTTTATATTCTGCAGAATTTGTGTCTTAACAAAACTCTTGGTTACAGTTACCTGCATGTTTCTGTTGTGCCTTGTGCCTGTTTTCTGAGTTTGTGCAGGCTGTATCTGTATATCTGAACATGCCTTACAGAAAATTATTGTGTTATTCAGCTTCTCTCAGGCTGAGGAATATAGAGCTCAGGAGCAGTTTTATGTCAGAAATAAAGAAATGCAATGTTATTGTAATTCGCTGTTATTTGTTGTGGGTTTTGTTTCCTTAATGTTTCCACAGCTCTGTACTTGCTCTCCCTCAACCTCTTTGTTCTCAGTGAAACTTGAGATTGAGTGAATGCTAAGGCTTACATACATGGCCAGCCTCTCTTCCAAGCTATGTTTTATTATTTAGATAAACATTTTTTATATTTTGCATCCTTCTGTTGACTTTCTCAATGCATAGACCTAGAAATACTGAACAAGTTATCTTTTACTAGCAGGGATGTAGTTTATGTCTCCTGATAAGTAATACAGGTGTTATCTGCATTTAATGCAGAAATGTCTTCCTTTCCTTTTGCTTTGGCGCTGTATATTATATGCTGTCTAGATCTGGTCAAACTTAAAAGCAACATGGAAGATATCCGATGGAGATCAGCCTTAAGGTCGGTTCTTTGTTATCTTTGGAGTTTGCAGTGGATGGTTTGAAGAAAAGGGTAGAATCAGTGAGACGGGAAGGTGCAGAGATTTATTTTCCAGACTTTTTTTTTCCCAATTTATATTCAGAGTGATCAAAAAGCCTTGTAAATGTAAATTGTAAAGACAGACTTTTTTGGGGGGAAGTAGGGGCGGGGGGGAATGGTGGGGTTGTGTGCGTGTGGTAGTGCTTTCTTCCATTTTTGTTAGAAGGACATTTTATTCTGCCCTGGGGTACTGACTGTTTTAATCCTCCGAACACACTATTCAAACCTCCTGGAGGTTTCTGCCAGGGCAGCTAATTCAGGCTCCTGCAGCAAGAGAAAAGTATGTGAATACATGTAACACTTGTGGAGGCCAAAGGTATTAAGGGTTCAGGGAGGGGTAGGTCCATGGAGGGCTATTAAATGTAATGGTCCAGATGCAACTGTGGTGTTAGCAGAGGTGTGGACTCTAAATGAAAGCTGTTGGGTTAGATCAGGAGATTTTGAAGTATTATATCTTTGGGTTTGGAGATATTTTTACTTAGTCTGTGGCTTTTTTTCTGGATAACAAAATCACGTATGAGTGTTGCAAGTGTTTTGGGTTTTTTATTTCTCAAAGATAGAAAAGAAAATTCACCCTTTACGAGGCTTCCTTTAGATATTGTAATATGACATATAGGAGAGTAGAGTAGCTTCAGGTTTAGGTAAGCTAGGTAATGCTCCTTTTTGAGCGGCTTGTACTGTTCTTTTTGGAAATCCAGTAGGATTTTACCAACATGAACAGGATTGAGCCTTAAATGCTGAAAAATTAGCAATGCTTAATGCATGCGATTTAGACACCCACAAATTACATACAGTAACAAAAGTGAACTGAGTACCGCTAGCAGAACACATAGAGGAGTGTACACCTAGGTTATGGTGAAATTCAGCATTATAGAGGAAAAAATGATGAAAAGAAAGAACAAAAGCAAGCTGCTTATGGAAATAATTTTCCAGCTATCCCGAGTCATAAATAATTTGTGCCAAAATGCAAAGCACTAAAAATATTTCTTCAATGCATGTTTGATTGTTCTAGTATCGGCCCAAACCAATTGTTGTTTGAACAACTGCTATGTGCATAGGTTGCATAATTTAAAAAAATTGTTATCCCTCCAAGTATGATGCAGTATTTATCAGCTAGGACACAGAGACAAGTTTGCAGCCTTTATATTTCTTTATAAAACCAAATGACACCATTCTTCACTCCATGTGAATAAGAACATGTGGTTTTCTTTTTTTTTTACCCTGCATTCATTGTCTTTAAAAGATAATGCAAGTTTTGATGGTGCCTTTATGTGCCATCGTTCTCTTCATAATGTGAAAAATGCTTTCATGTTTCTGATAGGGAAATGATAATTTGCAATCTTGAAGAGATTGTCACATAAAGGAGATTGCATGTACCGAACTGCATATGCTGCACAGATGAGGTAATGTCTGCGGTGCACACTTGAGATTAACCTGGTTGAAGCACAGAATACCATTTTAATGATGAATTAAAAAACAAAGAGGGGTGTGTGTGTGAACGTATTACTTTGGGCAAAAAGGTGAAATCCTTCTCTAAGAAGGTTAAGCGTGAGAGAAAAATGCTATGCTGCAGAAATGAGCTGTAGAATTAATGCATTGTCAGAGTGAGTTTGGAGAAAAAGGGTATCCTCCCAAGTTGACATATGACTTAATGAGGGGCTGAAGAAATGCTGCAGAGGTGTAGAGGGGAAACAGATAAAAATAATTCCAGTTTCTTCTTACCGTCAGACTTCCAGGTGTTACATGTTTTCTTTGCCTCTTGAGTCTAATAAAAGGTTTGTGAGAGTCAATGAAAATATTTTTGTGCCCTATTTTTCTGCAATAATACAAATTTTGAGGAAAAAATGAAACACCATGGTAGTCCTAAAGGCATTCCTTTAGATTATATAGGTTTCAAATTATTTCCTTACAGGGCAAGAAGTATAATCTTACATCATAGTTCAGCTTTTAAACCGCTTTTGATCTATTTTAACAAAACTGAGACTTTGTGAAATTCAGCTGCCAGACAGTTTCAAAATCTACTTACCATTGCATTTGATAAGCTATGTTGAAACAACCCTTACAAAAATAATTTAGAGATGATCAGTGCATATACTACCTGAAATAAACTGCTTTATATACAAAGTGGAAGAAGAGTGTGTTTCACTGCACTGAAGCTTTAGAAATGTGGCACAGTATTGGTGGATATCTGTATTATTTTTAGCAATTGCTGAGATTTTGTAGCCTAACGACTGAAGATTTTCACCTTTTCCAGATATTAAGAATTGCAGTCTCTGATGTGCAAATACGTTTTTTATTTACTTACATATATTTATTTTAAACTGAAATAATAGAATCATAGGATCGTGGAATCGTATAATAGTTTAGGTTGGAAGGGACGTCCAAAGCTCATCCAGTCCAACCCCCCTGCCATGAGCAGGGACATCTTCAGCTAGATCAGATTGCTCAGAGCCCTGTCCAGCCTGGCCTTGAATGTTTCCAGGGATGGGGCATCATAAGCTGCTTCGCTAACATGCTCCATTTATCACAACAGTCTTCAAAAATAGATTTTGTGTAACTGCACAAGTGGAAAGAAAAGCTGACACGTAGTCTTTGTTAACGAAAGAAGGTTAATTTTGTATGGTAAATTTCTTCTGTGGATAATCACAAATCTGAGCAAAACCTCAGTTGTCTGCTGGTGTAGCACTTCCATGAGTTACAGAGAAATACGTTATATTAACAGGCTGAACAATTATGTTAATATGAAAGTCCTTAAGTAAATGTTCATAATGTGGAGGAAACAGCTATAGTTAAACAACTATATACAATGCCCACATTTTTATGCCAGCCAGTGAGAGTCCTTTCCCCTCGGAAGGCAGGTAGAAATACACACAGAAGCACGATTCAGGTTGGGGGACTCTAACTCAAGGATTCCTTCTTGAAGTCAAGCTGCAGCCACAAGTGAAAAGTGATTTCTGATAATGCGCCTTCCTGCACAGCGTCTCGAGAAGTAAGTGGAGGGAGGTCTTATTGCTGGTTTTGCTTCACATTGCAGTTCAGACTATGAGTTAGTGTCCTTGCGGCTCCCAGGCCAAACACCATCAGCACCACAGCTGCCGTGACGTGTTGCACTGAGCTGCTGAGTGACGGCTGCCACAGCATTTGGTGCAGGGGCTTTCCCGGACAGAAATCACTACGATTTTACTGTGCGTAGCATGTGCAACGAGGCTGAAGCTTCTGGGAAGTGTTGGATTTACTGTAAATGTGCAATAAATTTGGCACTCAGGGAGTGTTTTGGGCTTACTGTGAATGTGTGAATCAGTCATGCAGTCTGTTAATGGCAAATCTGAAGCTTCCAGGCAGTGTCTCTCTTACGGTGTGTGAATGCACAGTTAGAATCACAGGCTGGTTTGGGTTGGAAGGAACCTTTAAAGATCATCTAGCCCAGCCTTCAGCCTCTCTGTCACGGGTAGGGACATCTTTCACTAGATCAGCTTGCTCAAAGCCACATCCAGCCTGACCTTAACCACGACTTCTCTTTATGTCCAATATAAATGCACCCTCTTTTAGTTTAAAGCTGTTGTCTCTTGTCCTATCACAGCTGATCTGGACAAGAACTTCAGAAATGCCTTTCGTTTCCAAACGACAAGTAGCTGGACATGGAGACATGTCTGGGGAGACCTGGGCTAGGGCAGCTCATTGCAGATTGTTGCAGAGCAGGTTACTGGCTTCTGGCAATTTGGGACACTTCAGGCTTTGTCTTAGGTGTGTTGTTCCTTAAAGGGAAAATTGCGAAGTACTAACCTCCTGTAGAGAGAGTAGGGGGCTGTGTAAGGTCAGAAAAAAAATAGGTGTGTTGTTTTTTTGCTATGGCTTTGCATTGTCTTCTCGTAAGCTGTGTATGAGACAGTGATGGAGTGCAGAATGTGGAGCTCCCGGAGGGGCAGCGTTTGGGGGTAACAGCTATGGGTGTGAGTCCAGACTGGGCCCTCATGAAAGCAAATGTGCTGCTCTCTCACTGTACATGTGCTTCGCCTGTTTTAATATATCAACTAGAGAATGGATTTTTTTTCTTTTTTATCTCAATGGGAATAATTTTGCTGCCTAGTCTTGAACCTGGAGGCTATTTTTAATTTTACAAGGATTTCTTTCTTCATGAGGTGATAACCTAAAATGGCACAGGAGGATCTGATGCAGCATGTTTTCATTCAGGGGCTCTGTTCTGTAGTCAAGCCTGGTGAAAGAAAAAGGAAGCTTGAAAAGAAATTAACTTTATAGATCTAAAGATGTTCACTTTTCTGCACATGTGTATTTATGATTTTGAATATTACACTACAAATTATATGCCAAAGGAATACATGGATCTCATGTGGTCCTCCAATGGGTTATACATTTCCAGAATCCTATTGTATACATAGAAATACACATATTGCATAAAGAGCATCTCAGAGAAGCAGCCAGGGAAAGCTGCCCAGTAGAGGACAGAAGGGGATTTGAGGATGGACTCCTGACAAAACACTGAAGAGGACTGGCACTAATTACAAGGTCAAAGCCCGAACAAAAGCAAGAGGGCAGAAGGAATGTCACCACGTTAGGAAATATGCACTGACAGCTAATGCTGCTGCTGAGGCTGGATGTTTCGAGCACAATAGTTGGTAGCTGTCCCAGGACCAGCACAATTGGTGCTTCTGCCCTAGAAACAGCTGGCTGTGGGCGGTGAAATTGCTGCCTTAAAATCAAGCCACGCCACTACCATCCTTCTTCTTTTCCCTTATTGTTTTTCTCTAGAATGACGGTGACTTCCAGGGGCATCTTTGATAATGTTTTCCTGGCACTTGCACAAAAGGTAGCTCTAACTTTTTCACTTGGTTTCCAGAACAGCTGCCTGCTTCTTTCTGTTTGCAGCCCCTACCCATGCCCCAAGGACATGATAGCAGGCTGTGAGCTTCTGGAGTCAATAATTAGTCCCTTAACTGCCATAAAAATAATTTAAAAAAATCAATCTCAGTGAATTTTGGCATATTTTTCTAATTGATGTGAATGAGATGAAAGGGATAGCTGACTTCTGTGACCTCTGCAGGATAACTGTGTTTCATGTGTTGCATGAATGAAGGGGTGTGCCATAGCTGCGAAAATGGGAATTGACACCATTCTGCTCTTTAACAACATCCATTGGTGTGTGTCACCCAAATGCATTATCAGCTGTCACCCTTCATTTCTCTTCTGCTCACCTACCACATACTTTGTTCATTTGCACGATGCAACTTGGTGAGTTAAAGAGTTTGCTGCTCAGAATGGTTGAGACTCTTGTTCCAATTTAATTTCATTAATGCAAAGGTAATTATTAGTCTGCTGATAGTCCATCTTCACCAGATCAAGACAGCAGAAGGATTCAACAGAACACCTGGGCAGGTTGCTGTATTGGCACCTGTAGAAGGGACACACTGACATAGGTCTACATTACAGATAAGATGCTTGTCAAAAGAATAAGTTCTTCAGTGGTGCAAACTGCCATGTACATTGTCAGGACTGAGGTCTGCTCTCCGATATTTTTCTTTCAACAAAATTCTTCTGAGCCAACTTTGTGGTGTTTCTTTCTTAATCAAAAATGAGTAGCATTGAAAAGCCTTTGAGCAAAACTGCTTTTACATTATACATTTATGAAAGAAGTATCATTCCTATGTTTTAATTTCATTAAAGCTTTTGTGTCTGGCTGTAAACCAAACTTCTGCAACGACTTACTCCTCATGGAAGGTTTCAGAGCAATCCAAGCTTAAGTGCACCATCCTACTACATTGCTTCAGTCAATTTGAAGGTGAAATGTTCATGCTTGTGTTTTAAGTTACATAGTTAAGCGTCTTTATTCTGGAGTTGAGAAGAAGGCCTAACACAGACAGTATGAGCCTGCTTTCCCTTCGCTTGGTTAGGGTAAAGTGTTATCCTGCTGCATAGGGAAGCTGTATGGTACTAATTACGCTGTCGGAAAGCTGGCACAGACAGTGTGCGTGCTGGAGCTCAAGTTGTTCTGCTCTCAGCTGGTCTGTGGAAATTTATTTGGCAGCTGAAGGGACATTCGAGCTGGCTGTTAAGTACTACGGGCACATTAGACAAATGGGACTGAGGATACTGTTCAGGAGAAGGTCTGTCCAAACATCTGTCTTGCTAACTGATTATACTTAATATAATTATATTCGGTAAACCTTTTGGTGAGAAGTTTGACTCTCCTTTCACAGCTGCAGTTGTGCTGTAAAGCTTTCAGTGCAGGTACAGTCAGACTTATGCTGGTACAAAGCAGAATGTACTTCAATAAGCATCCTAAATAAATCTTGGAATATGGGTTAAAAACACGAGGAATTTTTCTATGATATATCCAGATTCATTATAAGAAAGACAAGAAATGAGTTTATGCTGGCACTTACAAACAGCAACACCTTTTCGTTTCACAGGCACAAATTTCTGTGAGTCACTGGTGATGGAAATGTTATGCTTGAAGAATCTGGTTCAATAACTATTGTGTTTAGATGGGGCCTTTCCTGGGCTTTGGATCAAACTTTAATTTCTAACTTAAGGTATTTGTAAGTTAGAAGACATTTCAAATGCTTCTGGATTTCTTTTGATGTGTTGAATGTATTCAGAAGTGAATAATGGTTGGAAGGAATGGCTTGTGCTTGAACAGAGTGGACCTCAGAAATAGTTCAACATTTTACCACTGTAAATCTTTACTAAAGGAAAGTCATAGTTAAAGCCAACTGTGGCAATTAGAGAGACAGCTCACATGACTGGAATGTGGTCATGGCTGGCTATGTCCTTCTCAGGAAAGGCAGGGCAGCTAGGTGAGGTGGTAGAGTTGCTCTTTACATGAGAGAGCAGCTACAACGTATTAAGTACTGTCCAGGGGTGGATGA
>VWYH01008674.1:0-51332 GCA_013399365.1 Pampusana beccarii
TTTTATAGCAATAAATTCAACTGTCTTAAGAAATAAAATAAAGAATTTACACAGGCTTTGATCTATTTAAAATAAATAGAAATAGTGCTTTCATGTAGGGGTACAAAGTTTAGCTTCCTTAAGAGTAACGCAGGCAGAATAAAGGACTAAAGTAATGCTACTTAAAGCATTGCCTCATGATAGTCTAAGCCCACATTTAGATAGAGAGGCCCACTACTCACTTTTCATAAGAACTGAAGTCACTCAAGAGAAATTACTCTTTGCACAAAACCCCTGAGCTCAGAGATGAGTGACGCAAAGGGAGCTCTCAAAGCATTGTCACAACCACCAAGTGCCTGCCCTGGACTGTTGGGATAAAGCTGCTGAGCACAGCAGGGGCTCCACAGCAACAGCATTGCCAGCACTGCAGGCACCTGCTGAGAGCTGGGAGGGTTGACAGGAGCAAGTGCAAGACCCCAGCTCAGGCAATTATCCCTGGACAACCCATCCTGCATACAGCTGGGTTGAGCATGATCTCATCCACCATCAGTGGGTGGGAATAGAAGGGAGAGGAACCCAAACCAGGGGCTCAAACTTAACCAGCATCTGCATGATATCTGAGGATCACAGTAGCTTTTGGGTACTCTGATTTCAAGCCTTGATGTTAGAAATATTCACAGATGAAGGAAGCAGCTTTCTTAAGAAATCTCTCTCCTTTGCTACATTGAGGATAAAACTGCAGATCTCAAGGTACTAGCACCCTGAAGATATTGCTGCATAGAGACCTATCCTGCGTTTCCAGCATGACTAAGATAATACATTCTGGGGGAAAGACAAAACAAAAAAAAATACCCTATCCTAGAAGAGAATCTCTTTCCTCTAAGCTTTGTACCTCATTTAAGTCTCCACACATTTAAAGTTTAAAGGCTAAGATGCAGCAGAGCTCCAAGCTTGTCTGTCTCTGCTATTCACACTATTCTGAATCCCAGAATGTGGCAAATTAACACTGTTGTTTCTAAAACAGTAAACATACTTCACTTTTGTTGCGGTCTGACAGGAGCTTGACATTGTAGACTAAAAGGGCTCAGAAAATCTAAAGGACTTACAGTCACTGATATATTCGGTGTTGATGAGTGATATGACTTGCCCTTCCACAGGAAAAGCCATGCACATTGGCATCACAGCTCCTTGCATGGCTTCTCTGTCCTGTGAAGAGAGCAAGGGCTAGGATCTAGTGTGGAGTAGCCCCACCACCAGCCCTCAGGTGCTGTGGAAAGCCCCTCCTGGTGCCTCCCTCCAGCAGCCACAGCCAATTTATAGGGTCAGGCACAGAACACCTGGTACTGATGAGCTCCCAGTGCTACCTGGCTGCTGGTCACTGCTGCTCTGGGGGCTGCAGGTCTGGAAGGTTCTTTGTGGTGCCCTCAGGGCTGCAGGCCCAGGGGCCCCTCTGCCCCATCAGTGCCTGACTCAGGCTGCAGCTGCTTACCTTGCTGGTGAGAAAAAACTTCAAANAGTCTGTTTCACATAGCCTGAAGCTGCAAGTAGTGACACATAGGAGTAATTGAACAGCTTATATTTTAAGGAACAAACAGAGAAACAGGCTCCCTCAGGCTCCAGCACAATTTTTGGAAAATTTGGCAGGTGAAGGAGCAGAGGTTACACTTGAGTTATCACTGCGTGGTGTAGTTCCTAATTTCACGGGACTTCTGTTGAAACTACAGTTTCAGCTGCTCCCCACCTTCCTCTTAATACTTTGGTGTGATCCACAGAAATAACTTTTAATAAATGGGTTAATTCAAGTGGGGGAAAAAAACCCAATCCTAAGTATACTGCATCTAAATATATACATATATTTCGTGAATCCACAGGCCTTTTTTATTTAAAACAGTAGCACAGTTCACTATCAATTTGAAGCATCATTAGCAGCAGTAAAGAACAACTGGAGATACTAATAACATTTATTTCAGGGCAGACAGGTATGTTTTACAGCAGCAATTAATATTTTATCAGCTAGTCATTTTATAAATTGTATAAATGTTATAAACACTAGGACTTTATGAATTCTTCAGTCAGTGGTATTTCAAGGATGAGCAGATTAGATTAAGTTAAATCTAGGGTGGTTTTTTTCATTCAAAATTTACACATTCACACAGATGTGATGAGATGTTGGTAAAGTCTGTTTTTGTTACTGACTTCTCTTTGTTAGAATCAATGGAAGCATATAATTGAGTCTTGATTACGGTTACACTAAAATCACTTTTTTTCTTTAAAATAAACCCTTTCTCTCTTTTATTCATCAGATCAAGCAAACATTATCCACACTTGTCAATTATCAGACTTTGTAACACCAAAACTTGTCGTTCCACCTGGACGTAGTCACATTAAAATTCAGAGAGTGGGAAATAATACCCAATGCTGCCAGTCAAGTAGGAATGCTTTCCTCTGTTAGGCAGGAGCTTCTAGGTCTTAAAGCACAAGATGTCTGTGGAATACTTTGGTATCTTTTTATGTATGAAGGAACATAAGGGCAAGATAGAACTATTGCTGGAAGACAAAGAGGAGAAAATATTAATCTTAGCCCAAAACAAAGCTAGCAGACTTTGTTTGGAAGGCATATTTGGATATATAGCACACTGAAGCTTATGATAAGGAAAAAATTATTATTATTCAAATGTTTCAATATGAATATAGCACAAAAATAGTTTTAGTGATTTACCCAGAGTCACTGAAACCATCAAGGCTACTCTTAACCTGGGGCAAGTTAAAGATATTTTTATTTCATGTCATTTATAATTGATAGAAACCTGTCATACTGGAAAGTGATAGTGCACTAGAATTACAAATCCTTTCAAAATGTTGTCTGGCCCAGCAGTTGTACATACCTGCCAAACAATAGCGATAACATAACAGAAGAGTGGCAACCTCTACACTTTGCTGTCAATTGCTATTTCTTGCTATCATGCTGTCACAGTTAGAGGCTGGGTGGGTGACTGAGGGGTAAGAGATGCTCTCTATTAACCCCAACAACCCCCAAAGAGAAAAGGAGAGAGACTTACAGGTTGGAAAATCAAACCAGCTTTACTAATAATACTAATATTAAGAGAAATAATACAGAATAGACAAAACCAATATTAAATGTCTGAGACAAAAATGGAATTGTATGCCACCTCAGCTGGTGCAGGGCAGATACCAGGACGTTCTGCACTGGAGTCAGTAGCAGGAACTGGATTTAAGAATGCATGGACTGGAATCAGGATCAGGGTCTCAGGCAGGACAACAGGCAGGGTGCTCTTCAGATGCCAGTCATGGAAGAAGAGAGCAAGACACTCATGATCCCTCAGCTTTAAACTAAGTATGACCTGTATGGCATGGAATACCTCAAATGGTCAATTTTTGGTCACTTGTCTGCCCCTCCTTGCAAACACAACCCAAGTACACCCCTCAGTGTGCGATGTAAGAGATTAATCAATGACCTTGGATACTAGAGTAATAAGTACAAACATGGGCCTTTTCTGCATTCCATTCCTACCATTAGCTCAGTAAAACTATAAACATCAGATGTTATCAGTCCTGGAAGCAGACACCATCTGAAAAACGTGCAGCCAACTTGAGAAAAGTGCACTTACTTAGAAGAAACTTAACTGAAAGAAAAATTCACTAAAAGAGAATTGGTACTCTTTTAGCCAAAACCAGGACATATGCATAATATTAATTTTCAAATGATTGATTATTTCATGCAGTTCTACCTGGGAACAAGTACTGAGCTCTGAAACTTGACAAAATGACACTTTGCTCATCTCTCATTGGGTGTTTTTCAGTAATGGATATGAAGCTTTCATGCTCATCTACACATGCCTGAAATGTATAATTGATTGCAATAGTACAGACTTACACTGTGAACCTAAAATTGAAAGAAGGAAATAGTCAAAGTCACAGATGATAAACTGGGCCATAAAACACATTCATTCTTCTGCTGTCTTCATGAAATGATGTGATCTTGAATTGACATAACTCTCTTTTTCTCTGTAGAATATAGATTAATTAAAATAAGAGACTTTTGTTCTCTATACTGGGAGCACGAAAGGCATCTTAGGAACTTTATGTGGATCACTAGGAAATAAATTCTCTTAGATGTATTAACAAAATATATTGAAGTATGAAGCGTCTCTGGTACCTTCTAGCCTCTGACCTGGTCAGTCAATTGAATCTTCTCAAAGAGGGAAGTGAAATATGATTTATTCATGACCAAGAGCAAATAAGAGATCTCTCATCTTACTGTAACATCAGACTCACTTTGTCTTTAGAGAGGAATCCTCAGCTGTTTGTTAAGATCAATCTACAGCTTATATGGTATCATTGCTGATTCTGTGTTCAGAAAATTTAGGTGTTTTATAGGTACCTATTTGCCTCTGTAGTTATCTGGATCCTTCATTTGTAATTACCAATATTTTAAATGGTTTGCTGCCTTTGTCCAGTCTGTTAGGTGACTATGCCTTTGGCAGTGGCAATTCTAAACAAGAGATCCTCATGCCTCACATTTGAGAAGTCCCTGGTTACAAAACTGTGCTACCCCTGTCAACCAGCAACTCGAAGATCTGATTCAACTGCTGTCTTGGGGATGCAAAAACAAGATGTTGCACAGGCTGCGAGACATCAGAGCCCAGCCTGGCAGATTTTAAAATATCCACAAATAATTTAACATAAGAAGTGGATGCCCAGCACTTAGAAAACAGAATCAAAAGCCAAGGCATAGGTCTCTGTTTTATTTAACCGTGAAATTACCTTTAAAATGGAAACTNGAGCGAGTATACTCATATTGAGATCTCATCGTTACTCCAGGCCAATTCCACTCCGACAGTTTGTCAAAATTATTCCCCTAAAGTAATGGAGGACAAATCAGGAGCCCCAAAATTTCTCTTATAACGCCCATGACTACAAATCATTAAAATAATGCAAGAATCTTAGCCTGATGGCTTTCGATCGAGTTATATTGATTTTTTTCGTTAGAAAAAGTGACAATCAATCTGGCTTGTTTAAAGATGTGCAAAAAATCAGGGAGACAGCTGGGAATAGAAGTCCAGTAGTCTACTTCCTTGCTGAAAAGCCATTTTTCTGTCTTTAAACTGTAGTGGGTTTTTATAATTTTTCTGCTGGTGCTTGAGATAAATCTAAGTCTTAACATCAGCTTAAAGCTTTGTGTCTGGAAATTCTATAGCATCCAGTAAAATATACCAGATAAAATATATCATGAAATCATAAGACTTTGCCATTCACAGAGTTCTGAATTTTTTAAATTTCAAGAGTATCGATAATTCTATTGCAAATAACCTCTCATAGTTCAGGTCACTAGTGTAGACACAAGGTTTGGGGAAATTGAATAAGAAAAGCTAATAGAAGAAGAACACAGCTTTATCCTTTCTAGCTGTGAAATCATTAACAATGAGATGTCCTTCCTTATAAAATCTCTCATTTGTTTCCTAACAAAAACATTTTTACAATTTAAAGTCTAAAATGTAATTTCCTATTTTTATTAAAAATAACTGTAGGTAGCAGAATAATAAACATTAGAATTTTAAATACAATTAAGATTTCTAAATAATTTATAGTTAAATAAATGCTTGTGAGATTAAATTTATTGTAATGTTGAGCACATGCTAATACCTGAAAGACTGAAGCATCTTTGGGCTACTTTATCATAATTAAACAGTGATAAACCCTCTATTATTTTACTACTTTTCAGACCATTAACTGTAAACTAAGTGAAATATTGTAGTTATATGTGGAAGAGAGGAAAAAAATCTTACTATGTCAAGAGGAGGGCAGGTTTTTGGTGTTTTGTTTTTTCTTTAACCTCAAGATTGTAGTGCAATATTTTAATTGGCCATCCATCCATCCACCCATACATCCACCCATCCATCCATCCATCCATCCATATCCATCTATCCTCCCTTCCTCCCTTTTTTTTGTTTCAAAAGGGCTGCAATGTAATATGTCATCTGATTAAGATCCATAAGAATGTGTCAGACAGTGATGTACTGCATACACAATAGTACGTAACATTATTCCGCTGGTTTTAGAAAAAGAAATCTTAGCAGATTTTTGCAAAGACATTGGGATTCCCTAAAATGGTTGTAAATAGTCAATTTCTGGACTTTTCATCTCAGTTTAGTGTTTCGAGACTTCACTGCGCTAGGATAATTAATGTATCCATATTTGAGAACAAATAAGGACCTAAGTGGAGTAAATTGATTGGCTTTGAGGGAGTAATTAGCTAAGTAACTATTTCTTAATTTAGCCCTTCAAGTTCATGTAGACTTTTATTTATTTTTTGAACAAAATAAGTAGCAAATTCTCTGTCGTAGAGGAATACGACAAGTAGTTTAAAACAAAATTTTCCAAAGAAACAAAGAGAAAGTCTAGTGACACTTGACTTTATGGAAATTATGAACTAGTGATAATCTAGATTGAGCTACAATTTAGATCAATTAGATCCAGATGAATAATCTCAGGTCCATGGTGATTAAATCTGGCAGCATGGATCACAGTTGAGATAAACAAAGAGTTGGCTCCTGTAAATAAATGTTTAGTGTCTGTTCTACACTAAAATAAATAAAATTGTGACCCTCTCATGAGGTTTTTTAAAATCTCCCAATTCTTTGGTATCCTTCTATGTTGATGTGCACATCCAAGTTTATTTGATGAATTATTGCTTATTGAAGTCATTAAGCCCAACTAGAAAGGCTGTCTTCACGCTTGTTTTTACCTCATGTGGTCTAATGTAGGGATATCAAACTACTCCTACATTTATGCAGTCCTAAAATTACATTCGGGCCTCTGAAAGACAACATGAGGCTGATGTGGCCCCCAGTGAAAATGAGTTTGACACCCCTGGTCTAATCCACGGAAGAGACTGATTAACAATACATTTTTGAAGAGGGCTATTGTTTTGTATTAAGATAAAATTGTCTTTTCATTTCATCATTAGTATTGGTAATCATCTTCAGTACTTAACTCTCCTGTGAGAGGATTTGGTTCAGGCTGTTCTCAATAATCTTAGTGCTCTCAAGAGCCAAAAACTTCTATTAGGGATATTCACTCTTCACAGTACTCTTCACACAGCATCCTGCTCTTCATTAACGTTTGTTACCAGGGTATCCCACCCTGCTATAATTTCTGATACTCAATACTAGTTACAATAATTAGTTTGTTTAACAAATATGAAAGAAGATTACAGAAAGGGGTTTAGCTTTGGTGGATTGCCAGGAAATCACAGTGAACTATAGCAATGAAATTCCCCATTTGTTTGGGGAACTGGATGTAGTATTATTGGATAATAATTATTAAGTTGAATATGTCAGCTTTTTAAATTTCACTTTGGAGGCAGGTGAGGACACCTGAGGTCAGAACAAATGTAACAACTACAGTCCATAAAAGTAATGTAAAAAAAAGTTTTCCTAACATTTCTGTTCAACAATTATGGATTAATAGTTCCTAATGACATCGTGCAACCTTTATCTTGAAAGCATGACATTAATTAAAGTAAACCTTATCCTTCTTTCCTGCTTAATATCAGGTCATTCTGACCATCTCTTCTGCTCTAATTCTCCTTCAGCAGTATCACTATTTAATAGGTTTAAAAATTATTTTTCTTATTTTCTGGTAGCTTAGACTCTCTTATGTCCCTTACTAACCCTGCTCTAAAAAAACTTCACCTGACACACCTTTAATCCTGTTTTATAAAACAGGATTCCCATAACCCTGAGAGCCTCTGCTGATGACTCCTTTGAAGATACACAAAGTCATAGTAAAAAACGAGCTTGTACTGCTATCCACACACCTCTTCTTTATCTACTTTTCCTGATTGCCTGTGTTTTCATGTCACAGGCAATTTTCTTATCTGATTTTCAGTGAGGAGAACATGTCATAATTTTGGCATTTCTCCATGGTGAGGATTTTTTACTGTTTGTACTGTAACTGAAAAAAATAGATCATAAAATATTGTTAATTTTTAATTAAACTGTTAGAATATTATGAATTTCTTTGCAATTAATATAAGATATGATTAATTTAGAAGGAATATCAGAAATATTACATACAATCCTAAAGAACCTATTTACAATAATTTTTCACATTAATTACAAAAATAAACTAGTTCCATAAAAATATTTTAGTCTTTGCCAGAGACATTTGTCTTTAGGTCTTTTTCTGGACTGGAAATTTCATCTTGGGTTTTGCTCAAACAACCTACTTGTAAGTTTCATAGAATAACTTCCTTCTCATCAAACTAGATTCAAGATGTTAAGTATAATTACATCCCTCACCGCAAAAATAACTTAAAAAATGGTAGAACAGTTCTTGGAAAGCTTGTGCAAACATCCATCTGCCATTTCAAACCAGTAGAATTCTGCTGGATAGACCAGAAACAGGGACTCAGAGAAACTATTTAATTCATACTGCAGAAAGTTGTTATGCCTTTATGTCTCTGTGTGCTTTAATCTTTTTGTCTATGTCATTCATTCACTTAAAGAATTTTCTTGAACTCCTTATAGTACTTATCAGATAATTATATATTAATTGAAAAAATTAACTCTGGAAAGAAATACATGCTTGGTGACTATGAACATAATATAAACCAGGACTTTTTTTTTAGAAAGAAAAAAGTCTTAATAAAAGCATATCTAGGGGAATACAAGGGTTTTTTTCTTGTTTGTTTTGGTTTTAACATTTATGGTTTAAGTTAGCAGTTTAAGGAAACAGAATAAAACAAAACAAAACATGGCAAACCAAGGATCTTGTCACAACCCTTCAACTGCTGGATGTTCAGGAGGCTGCTGCTGTTCTGCAGTTCCAGCACACCATATCCTGCACGTGGTACATTTGGTTGGTATTCAGTAGGCTGCATCCTCTCTGGTACAGTTTGATATATAGTCTTCTTGGGGTTTTTTGCACCCTCAAGAAGGTAGAACCTCATTCTGCAGCTGCCCTGTATCTTCAACATCACAAATGACTCCATGAGATACCTGAGTAACTTAACCATACCTTCTTCAAAGCTCTGACCTGAAGGTTTTTTTAATTTCCCTCCTCTAAAAACACCCGGCACAGAAATCAGAGATACTCTTCAAAAATTCCAGCACTGCTTGGTTCTTAGCACAAGAAGTATAAATGTTGGAAAAACGGTAAAAGCACTTGCAGATTTTTACTGCCAACTTTCCTTGCCACATCCCATCTTTTGTGGTAAATATATAACTTATTTCTTTCATATTTCCACAATTGGTATTCTTCTTTTTTGTCAGCACTTCCTAACTCCTTTTCCTGTTCCTGTGATTTTGGAGTTAAAATCAATATCAACATTCGTTATGGATATATGCAGTTCTTCAAATCTCATCCTCACTGAAAAAAAAGTGTCATTCATTTTTTGTGGGGGTTTTTTGTGACAGAGGTATATTTTCTATTTTTGTCTTCTTTCTCATTCCTCTGCCTCCTGCTCTCTTCTTGCCTCAGATGTGCAGCACTGTCATTCAAACATCCATCAGTACCAAATAGGACTCAAACTTATTTATTTTGCTTATAACCTACTTTTGATTATAAAGTTTCCAGCAAATTCAAATCCTATCACAGTATACTAGGGACTGGAAGGGACCTCAAAAGATCATCTAGTCCAATCCCCCTGCCAAAGCAGGAACACCTAGATGAGGTTACACAGGAAGGTGTCCAGGTGGGTTTTGAATGTCTCCAGAGAAGGAGACTCCACAACCTCCCTGGGCAGCCTGTTCCAGTGTTCTGTCACCCTCACTGAGAAGAAGTTTCTTCTCGAATTTAAGTGGAACCTCTTGTGTTCCAGCTTGAATCCATTACCCCTTGTCCTATCATTGGTTGCCACCGAGAAGAGCCTGGCTCCATCCTCGTGACACTCCCCCTTTATATATTTATAAACACTAATAAGGTCACCCCTCAGTCTCCTCTTCTCCAAACTAAAGAGACCCAGCTCCCTCAGCCTTTCCTCATAAGGGAGATGCTCCACTCCCTTAATCATCTTAGTTGCCCTACGCTGGACTCTCTCCAGCAGTTCCCTGTCCTTCTTGAACTGAGGGGCCCAGAACTGGACACAATATTCCAGATGTGGTCTCACCAGGGCAGAGTAGAGGGGAAGGAGGACCTCTCTCGATCTACTAACCACCCCCCTTCTAATACACCCCAGGATGCCATTGGCCTTCTTGGCCGCATGAGCACAGTGCTGGCTCATGGTCATCCTGCTGTCCACCAGGACCCCCAGGTCCCTTTCCCCTACACTGCTTTCTAACAGGTCATTCCCCAACCTATACTGGAACCTGGGGTTGTTCCTGCCCAGATGCAGGACCCTACACTTTCCCTTGTTATATTTCATCAAATTGTTCCCTGCCCAACTCTCCAGCCTGTCCAGGTCTCTCTGGATGGCAGCACAGCCCTCTGGCGTGTCAGCCACTCCTCCCAGTTTAGTGTCATCAGCAAACTTGCTGATAGTACACTCAATTCCCTCATCCAAATCGTTAATAAATATATTGAATAATATTGGCCCCAGTACCGATCCTTGAGGCACTCCACTAGTTACCGGCCTCCAACTGGACTCCGCCCCATTGACTACGACTCTCTGGCTTCTCTCCTTCAGCCAGTTCCCAGTCCACCTCACTATCCTTATCATGAACAATGACAATTAAAGAAGAGAGTATCTGCCATTATCATGACTATTCTTGTTTCAAAAGTAAGCCATCCTATCAAGCTTATCAGGAAGTAAAAACCATGGGATATTCCAGTTCTCAGATGTCACTTTTGTATCCAAAAATAATGACTTCCCTCCCTGATAACAGAAAGATATACTCCTGAACCTAGGCACAGGATCATATCCAGGAACACTTGAGCACATCCTGTGGTATGTGGACATTCTCTGTAACCATGTAAACATTAAAAGCTTACCTTTCCTCTTGTTTTGTCCATAGCCAGTATCTGGAAAACTGCTATCATGGATTCATCTTAACTTCTGCTGGATTACCACCTTAAACAATGGCCTGAACTAACGAACTCTAGCACCTCAACTAGTAGTTGGCCAACTTCTGCCAGTAATAAGTTAGGAAAGACTTGCTGTAGATTTCAACATACTTGTCTAAGCCACCACCAAACTAAAACGTTGTAATTCAGAACCACAAAGGAGCAGTGACGTAGGATGTCACACACATAAACAAAACTAGGCTACACCGTCTGCATTCCTATAAAGAATCGTGTATTTTTGCTTCCATGTGCACATCAAGAGGACAAATAGCACTTTGTGCAGGACTGAAAAAGCAATTTACACTCCATGGAAACATTCTTACCTCTATTTACTTTTTTTCCTATTCTGTATCTCATGCAGCAGAAAGTGGTCAATACTGTGCCATCTTCTCTCATTGTTAATCCTGCAGAGGTGTTTTGTCACCATGAGCTGGGAAATGAAAGAAGACACGCTTAGCTATAACTTTTTAGGACCTCAGTTCATTTACCATGTATGATATACATAATGTATATTTGCCATTGCATAGCGTACTTATCTTCAGAACTTTGTTTTTGATATTTTTGATCACTGAAAAGGGGAGCGTAATAGCTTGAATTTGTAGTTATAGGCAGGTAAGTTATGGATAACTCACAATTCCTTATGATCTGAAATAATCTATTAAAAGTTAATATGGGCGAGACAGATAACATTTTATAATTATTTTTCAATGATTGATCTCACACAGCAAGTCTTTGAGTTACAGAAATAGAGGGCATAGTCTGACAAAAAACTGTGACCTGTAAATGTTTTCCTACTTCATACGCTATCTTTTGCTTCCTAAGCATCATCAAAATATACTTTTTTTTTTAATGTTGTGGAAAACCTAAGTAAATATGATCCAATTGTTTGGATTTAAATTAAGTTATATTTTTAAAGTTATCATAACCTTTTACAATTATATTCTTGGTGCTGTGAATCAATGGGAAGGGTTTACTTTTGGCTGAAAAATTGAAACAAGGATTAAAAATAAAAATATTTTTTCTTGGTTAACTTCAAGCTTGTAATTTTTATATACACTAAAATGAATGTATATCTACAAGAGAGCAATAAGATCCACTCTATATTTAGAAATATAAAATCAGTTTACTTCAGAATAGTTTTTCATTGCTGGTAAATCTCTTTTCATCTTATTTTTGAGTGTAACATTTTCAATGAAGAATATGCCAGAAGGTTTATTATTCTTTAACTGCATAGTGCTTAAACAGTCATTTTCCTGTTTAAATACCAAACAGTCAGATGTTTATAATTAAATTACTAGGGATATTATGTACTAGTATGACAGCCATTATATACTCATTGGGTTATGTATGCATGTCCTAATACTTTTGTAGTTCTAAATGCATAATTTAAAGAACTAGCTGGCATTGCCCTGAACCTGGGTCATTTTCACTTGTCAACAAATTAGATTAAAAGCATATAGAGTATTGAATTTATGGAGCTGTGAACAGAAAAATGAAGATTTGATAGAATAATAAGTGAACACAGAGGTTTCACATTACCAAAAGTGGAAATGGAGTATTGACTCCACACAGCCTTCCTGTGTTTTCAATGTGATAAACCTGGCTAGTTGTCTATATACAGGAGTTGAAAACTCCAGTGATCTAAAATGAAGCTCTCCCACTGACTCTTTCTGATGATTTAGCAAACAAGTAACAGCCAATTTTACAAGATGTAAAAGCAGTGTTATTGATGAGATGAACATATAAAAATAAAAGCACATGCTGTCAAATTTGCCATTTTTTTTGTGACCTAAGAAAAATACATGCTTAAAGATGCCCTTCCTGTTTTTATTACCACATGATTGCCTCAAGTTCAAATAGGTTTTGCTCCTTGAATCTTTCAAGTATTATTGTCAATTCTTGTTAAAACAAAGATTATTACACTTTGGGGGATCTCTAATTAAATGATTTTCATATAATTTTTCTTAGAAATAAAGCCAAGGTTGTTTGAGAAGGTGGTGGCTTATTGGAACTTGGTTCCACTCCTACCATAGCACGAATGAATTAATCACTGATTCAACCTGCCTGCTGCCTTGAAGGTATGATCTGCCTTTGAAGTCCACTTGAGGGCAAACTTGTTCCTTGTGCTACTTTGCATGTTACAAAAAATATATTATAAATTCGATTTAGTCCGTACTGAAAGTGATACATCATCTTCTGAAATGAATTAGTCTCTCACTAAAAAGACCAATCACCTTCAGCTGCAAATACAGTGCATCCTCTTATTAAATCAGATGCATTATTCACTGCATCAAATATAGCACTTGTTAATTAACACTCTACATTTGTATCAAAGCTTTGAATCAAATACATCATCCATTAAATCTTATCAATATTGAATAAAATAAATTGCATGTTAAGTGGAAGCATCATCCAATCATAAGATGAAGCCTAATAGTGTCATAAAGTTTTGCAGTCCTTTCCATTCTCAGGAATATCCTGACTTCTGTTTAGTATTTTGACAGCTTGAGATCTCAGAGAAAATCTCAGCATGCGAGTAACAAGTCTTGATGTCTTTTTCCTTAAGGGTAATATAAATCATTCTTGGATTGTTTGAATGGTCCCATAAAGCTGCGAGGGGTGTTGTTCCTCTCAGGAGAGGATCAATAAAGTTAGATAAGAATAAGAAAAATTATGACCCTCGTGAGTGTTACTGAAGTATTCTGCAAGATGCTTCATCAATGACACGAAATCAGTTAGTGACACCTGTGATTAACAGCAACCATTGTGAATGGAGGGGACGGGCTTTCTAAGGGCAAATACACATGGCCAGTAAAGTTGTACCTAGTATGAAACTTCATGTTTTTCTCTTGTATGTCTGCTGAAATTTTAAGTTAATTTTAAGTAAATTCACCCCCCCCCCCATGTTTTTTCCCAGAAATGCCATTTAATTCTGTGCACTCTTTCTGAGCCCTAACTACCCATACCTACTTAAACTCATATTTTTTTCCCCCGTGTGTATATTTTTATGGTTTCCCTGTCTCTTTCTTCCTTTTGTTAAGCATCTTGCCCAGATTCTGTTTCACACCACAACTCATACTTTTTAGGCCAGTGGATCCCTCCTCTTCTAAAATGTCTCCAACTCTGTTCTTTTTGCTCTTTCTCCATTTTTTTTCTCTTAACATTTCTTTTTCTATGAACTTCATTTACTTTATTTTACTTATACTAGCACTACAAAATGCAAACACTAAAGAGCCATGAGCCATTCCAGTTACAAGATCATTTTAACATTAATGACATTTTAAAACAAATCTATCTGGGATTTAATTTGTTGGGTTAAGAGGTTTTTTTCTGGTTTATTATTGATATTTATTTTTACTTAGAGACAAGAAATGTGCAAAGACAAAGGCTCAGTAAGAGGAGACTGAGTTTAAAGAAGAGCATCATATTTCAGAAGTAAGGCAGCAAACCCAGTAATTTGCCAAATCTGGTCCCTACTACCTCATCTTTAAGTCCTAGTCCTGGTCCCTTATCTTTACTGACACTTTCTACAAGGAGAATCACATTTCTTGTATCCAGTTTATGGATTGTGGTAGACTTTCAGAGTTTATTACTATTATGTAGNAAAAAAAAAAAAAAAGTAAAAATCCAAGTGATTGAATGAAGTTAGAAAACTCAAAATATAAGCAGAAATACTAAAACTTTTATGGACATGTCTTTATTGAAAGTAAGAGTTGTACTTAACCTGTATAAACCTGTTCCCTTCAAAAAACAAATCAACTGAAGTTACACGATTTTAACACAACCATTCAAGTCAATCAAAGGTTTCCAAAAGTAGTAGTTTTGATGAAGACAAGACATTGTGGAGATTTTTACCTGTATTTCAAATATAGGTAAAAAGCTATAAAGAAATACTACCTCATGTCCTTAGCACTTCACACAAAGTTCCAATTAATGTAGCCATCCAACCTCCAAACGTACCTGCATTTAGAGATAGCCCATATTTTTAAGACTGATTTTGTTCAACTACAGAGCAAGATCCATTAAACTTAATTAAAATTAAAAACTTATTTCTGTCACACAAATAATATTCTCATGTAACCTAATTTAAAATAATTGCCTACATTGCTTTTGTTCAGAAGAGAAAACAGAAACTAAAAGAAATGCTGACTTATTGAAAAAGGCTTTAATTATATTATTATATTTTGCTTAAAGCTTTTCTGGTACATTTTAAGTGAGAAACATGAGGAAAATAAAGTTTATCCACCAGTACTAGAGAAAGACCTGTATACAACCTAAATTAAAAGTCAGAGTTCTAGGTTGAGTAGATAGTAGTTCGCAGAAAGATCACCAAAGGTTCTTACTTTTATGAAAATAAAGCTATGTAGACAACTTCTATTTCAAAAGAGAGAAGACAAAGCATTGAATGAAATGGTCATTCTGTCTTAAAATAGCAACAAAAAATGTTTTCACCATGATACTTCAGTGCCACTGAAAAACCTGAAATTAAAAGAGAGTTCTGACATAAAAGAATTATCACTTCCACACTGAATCATGGAAGAACAGAAGTGGAAAAAGTTATGAGATTATCTGAGACAGCAAATATGAAATGAATGGGCTGTCACAACTGATCTCTTACTGAGGCCATTCCATTCTGTCAGAAGTAATACAATAATGTTAACCAAACCTGTTTGCTTGATGTCCATCAAGTCTTCATTCAAATTTATTCTTGAGAAAACAAATGAACACCATGAATTGCATGATATTTCTTTATTCAACATCCCTCAGTGTAAAGCATTCATGTTAGTAAAGCTATTTGAAGGTCTAGCTCTGGGGAACAGTTTTAGAATCTTTCTTCAATTTATATTTTGATAATAGTAAGAATAATGAGAGCAAGAAGGTCCTTATATTATCAAAGATATATGGTAAACACTGAAACAGGCTTTGCAAAGTAGTATTGTAACTTCAATCGTAAAATAGTCTTTCTAACAGTCAGTCTAACAGTCACTTTGAAATTAGTAATATTTCACAGAAAAAATGTGTGGATGCCAAGGAAGAAGTGACGATTTGATGGATACTGTGTGAAGAGATCAAGATATTCAGGTTATATCCTTTCTAAAAACATTATTTTAACTTCCCACCAAAAGTCACCTGAGATGAAAGTTCAGTCCCCAAAATTCATGTTATTTCTTCAAGGTTTTGTCCCTACCTGCTCCCTGACAGTCTCCTAGAAACCCTTTTCAAAAGTTTCCGTCTAAACTTTTCTATTCGTATTGCTTTATCTACCTTTCATCCATATTTCCCTGAAACCTATCACAGGATTTTTCTTGTATTTTTTTAAATATACTTTGTCAGATTATTGTTCAGGTAATTAGCATACTTGTTAAATTGAGATGTTAATACATGGACTGGAAATCAAATGGATATTAAAGCCTTTTTAATGTTGTCATATTTATTTTGCTCTGTAATTTATTTTGTATGTCCATTCTCATACTCTTTTCCAACAAGTAAACTGAACAAGCCCTTGTCAATCCCTTGGTCAACCAAATACTACCTAAATGAAGGGGATGGGAACAATTTTCTGTTCTGTGCAGTTACCTGATGAGTATTACATAGATTTATTGAACTGATCATTTTCAGTTGTTTTATCTATGGTGGTCCAACTAAAAGAATATATTCAGGAATGCCACTCTCCTCAGGAAGCATGGATGCCAGCTGATTGATGAATAAAAAAACAGTTTGCAGAACTGGGTATGTTTTGGATGCAGTTGCATTTATAGCTAAATGATGTAAAGTGATCTAAATGGTCAGACTTTGCATTCAAATTAACTTAATTAATTTAGATTTAGATGATTTTAGACTCAGCTCCTCTACTAATTTACTAGACAGGTACAGAATGAGCAACAGGCATTTCTTCAGCTTTCTTTTCAATGTGCTTCAAATCTAAACACATGGGTTGTTCGTTCATTGTGTTTTGGGGACTTTTAAATTAATTTTCAATTTCTGTGTACATACTGACACTTTTATTTCTTGAATGATCTTAATAGGTATTAATTAGCTCGTAGTGCCTCAGAAGAAACAAACTGCAACCAGTAAAACTGTTTTCTATGGGAAACTGAACCTCGCTTGGGTAGTAACGCCTTTTGGTCACTCACTACTGGATTTATGTAACTTTGTAAGGTCTTGAGATAGTATAAATAAATGTGAATCGGTACTAGGAAAAACAAACAAACAAACACAAAACCCCACGAACAATTATCAAATTGCAGTTGGTATTATAACTGTATTGTTCAATGTATACTGTATAGGTATCTGTATTCCATAATTGACTAAAGAAATAAGCAAATCAAACCACAGATAAAGGGAAGATCTTTGCTTTAAAATAACATCTAAAAAAGAAGGCATTCCTCAGACAAAATGGGAGAGATGTTTTTAACATTGGCAAAAACGTGGTACATAGCCTAATTAATACTGTTTGGCCTATGATAAAAGACTTGTCATCAACTGTTCCGTTAAAAACACTGCACACGAAACAGGAGACCTACAAATATCTAGACATCATACAAGTCCAAACAAGTAAGTTCTCTGATTTAGCTAAAGAAAAAAGACAACACAGTAGATCCTCAGTTCATAGTAAGAACACACCCTGGCTTTGTGTTTGACTGTGTGTTTTGGTTCAGTAGTTATATACACTCAAATAAGTAGCAAAAAGAAGTATTTCGTTTTTGAAAGCTGTTTGGTTCTGGGTGGAAGAAGTACAAATGTGATTGGCCTTGAAAAAGCAACCCAGCATCTCTTGCACAAAGACGTGTCCTGGGAGCACCCTTGAACAAGCATTCCCTGAAACACAAGGTGAATAAATGTGGCTGGGAAAAAATACTAGTTCCACTACCACCCTGACGACCTAGTCACACAGAGAAGAGAGGGAAGTCAAAGAGTCATGCAGAGTAATATCTAGAAAAGAAATCAGACACAGATGACCCTCCAGTTCCCCCTTCCTCTGTAGGTGGTAGCAACACCAAGACAAAATGTAGAGAAGCTATTTCATTATCTTGCCTGTTGCAACAAACTGCAGTAACCTGATTCAAGTGCACCAGTCTATGGAAATGTTGCCTGTTCCTTCAAAATAAAGAACAACAATTTATTCTGTATGAGAGTACTCCAGAGACATCCTTACCATGCTATTTACATTTCAATAGCTAGGAATAAAATACAGCTCCAGGTAAAGCCCAAAGACCTGCAGGCTCATTGCATGACAAACACTTCTAAGATGCTCTTCAGTAAATAGAGGGAACAGTATAATGCCATTATGTATCCTCAATGCAATGGATCAATTTACCCTTTTGTTTAAATTCTCACGATCATCATTACTTCAAGTACTTTATCTGAATATAACAGAACTCTACAAACTGTTTTCTACACACTGAGCTACAATTCACATAAAATAAGAAAGCCCCAAAAAAATCAAAACCATTTGAAGTTACTTTGTCTATATTGCTAGTGATTTTTAACTTTCTTGTTGTCTCAGTGAATAAGACTTCCCAACAATGTTTTCAACTGGCTCTTACAGTGCATTTGGCTTAGAACACTATGCAAGCCACATATTTACAGGGAACTGTCTCAAATTTGTATAACTTATGCCTATGTCACTAGGAAATCTGTAATAAATAATTACAACATAAATCTATAAATAGACTGGATAGATGGATAAAGTGCATTGCTACCAGAGACAAATATTGTATTGCAGATACAGAGAACAGTTAATCAACTGATGAAAGTATCTATATGGCATTTACCTATTAATCTGTCACCTTGAAAGAGGGCTGAATAGATTTTAGTCTAAAACATTCCTTAATATTCAAATTCTTGCTAGTGATACCTTTAAATATTTTAAGTGAGAGTATGCTAGTAAAAGTTAGTGATTTTGTTTACACAGAGCTATGTTCTTCAGAGTCTGAAGCTTTTAAGCATTTCAGCGTTGTCACTAATTTTGGGTAAGCTTTTACACTTTTTTTTTTTAGTAAGAAATAAGCTGGTTTTATGAAACTAGCAAATTACATCTTTTTTTGAGTTTGTATTGTGTGAGGTGTTCTCCAGATACATAAAAGGAGAACTCTGGTGGAGATATATCATGTATCTAGTAATCTTGAAATGAATTCGAAGTTATCTACAGTGCAGACAGTCTGGATGGTATTTCTAGACTTCCTTGTGTATTTTTCATATGCTATTTCAAAATCCCTGCTGAATTCTCTGAGGCATTTAAATTTGAGATGCTTATAACAAGCACAGTCATCAGAACTATTACATATAATCGTGCTGGAGAATGTTTCATGCTTGTAATACTTTAGAAGCAATGGAAGATTTTAACATGCATTTCAGTGGACATATATGGATGTTTACTGTAAATATTTCAAGTAATGTGACATATTTCATTTTAATTAAAGTTGGTAGGAGTTCTATAGCTTTGCCATGGTTTGTTCCCCTCTTTTAACATAGTAGACTTCTGTTGGCACCTAACTATGAATAACCAGTGACTAGACTGATTTTAGAGAGCTGCAATTTAGATGATACTCTGTAACAAGAGATCCTAGTCGTGGAGCAAAAGGGATGAAACCAAGCAAAACTTTCCTGAAAGCATCAGAAAGTTTAGTAAAAGACCAGGACTGGAATTGGTGTAGTTTTCCTATACTTCTCACCACAGGATATGCCATTCCTAGAAGGAATTAAATTTTTCTACATTACACTACAAGGCGCCAAGTGATAGCATGGAGATGATATGGGATTAGAAGATCTTTGACTTTAAATTGTTACCGAACAGCTAGAAACCAAGAAATATTGCTGTTTATTGTAGCCTCAACTCAGAGATGCCACGGTCCTGGATGTCTCTATTACAGAATTCATATCACAGTGAAGCAGACTTGCCTTGCTGCAGTGGAGGTGCCGCTTCTGACTCAGAGTTAAGGTAAAATTGCTAAACTGCATGGATATATTTGAATTCCTCTACCTATAGACCTGGATTCATAAAGCTATCTGTTACCTACTTGCAATACATTTAGAATCTTAAAGTCACAATGGTCTATTTTACAAAAATAAGGAATATCAATCTTTAGATCTGTCAAGCACTGCCTTTCACAACTATTATTTCACTTATCTGAAAAGCAGACTTTTTCCATGACTAAAATCTTGGTTCAGGACACAGACATGAGCAAAAAGTAGCGGAAAACTTTTTCTTTTGGTCTAGCTGCAATTAGGAGATAGTCTTAACGACAGGATAGACTTTCGTTAGGAGATTTGCAGTCTGATTTCAAGCACAAAGAGATAAAGATGTTTTGGAATAACCTTAATAGCTGCAGGCTCATCTGACAGCTGAGGTAAACCCTTTTCTAGATATGTACTACAGTTATGTTTACCACATTTCAAAGCAAATTATACAATGTATTTCTTTATAATCCTGTCAGCAGTTTAGGAATGCCCTTTTTCCTGGGTGTACATGTTTACTGTTGGCAATGGCTAGTAAAATACCAGTGACATAAATTAGCTGATTACAGAAAAAGAAAAGCGGTGATTCAGTAATGTTTCCAAAGGTCAATGGAAATCCTCACTTTTCGAAATCCCTTCAGTCCTTATTGACACTATTTGGTGTTGCTGTATTATACTACCTGCTTAAACTGTCTGTCTTTAGAAATATATCTAGTATACTAATAGCTCAGTGAAAAATTAACATACAAGGTTTGGCAGTCTAATCCCACATCTCCCTTGATATGCCTAGCTTAGGCAAATATAGTACAAATTTATTAAGAGAAATTAAAATAAAGACATTAGCAGCAGTACTGGTCTTAATAAACAGTTTGGACACTGCTTTCTAATCTGTCAGGAGAAAAAATGGAAGACTGGAGTACCTGTTATGAACCCATATAGACTTTGAATTTTAATAATTTCAGTAATTTTGTCTCATAGAGAAGTTCTGCCTTCAGATACATACTTGTTAATGTTATACTTGTCGATATAAATGGAGTTGCACATATTCCCTAAAGCTCCCCCTTCTATTGTGTAAATGATTATGAGGTCAGAACAATTCCCTTAATCCTTAAATTGGTCTTCCTGGTATATAAAATCCATGGAGACTCTTCTAAAAGTTTCTTCTTTTAGTCAGTTTCAGTAATAACTTTTTTTTTTCTTTTTAACCAACATTTTTATTTAAAAATGTTGTCAGTTGAAAAATAACTATACGACAACCCTGATTTTTGAAGCCTTTAACATCATGCTGTCAGGCTGAGAGGCTTAATTTCTACATGCAACAGACTATGAAGATGGGAATACTTAAGCCGTTAGTTAAGTTCTAGTTTCTATAATTTAAATATGAGGGACTTCTTGTCAGTAAAGACTCTTGACTAAAATTTACTTACACAACTGCTTCAAAAAAATTTGTATTTGTTAAACTTCCAGGGGTACTGTAAAGCTGATCTTATCTCTGACATTTGGAGAGGACATAGAAGGATGGGATGAATAAGTTTTAACGAGATTTCCTTGTGGGATGCATTTATTTTTCTGGTATTTATTAGTGGGCATTTATTTGAATATGAAAAGCAACCCATTATAAGACTGAGGTGATTGAATACATCTCCTTTGCTCCACATGTTGTCATTCAAAGTTGTTGTCAGTTATGTAGAAGTTGAGGGGTTCTTTGTGTTTGGTTGTGGTTTTTTCGCTTGTTCTGGGTTTTTTGTTTGTTTGTTTCTGGTAGGAGAAGGGAGGAAGGTTAACAAGTCAGGAATAAAGAAACATCTAAGAGATACATTATTTTGGGGTTTTTTTAGAACATACATGTGTGCAAGACACCACTGAATAGCTGTGATGTTCAGCATTTTTCCCCTATTGTTTTTAGTATTTACATGACTTTTTTGGTTATTTGAGTTTATATTTACTAATCTTTGTATTTTCTTAAGAAAATCCAAGTAGCAGGAGGGAAAGAAACATTGTACCATTTTGAAAAGTAGTATTTTCAGAATAGATAAAAAAAGAAACACTTCAACAGCACTTGAAATATATAGTGCTGTAAGAGGTGTTGACTGTTCCAAATTCTCATTAGTCTTATGTTTGCTGCCTAGCCAACGTCTAACTGACCTAGCTAATTTTATTGTAATAGGTATTGAATCAGTAAACTGACTGGTTTTACTCCAGTGTATCTCAGATTCACAGCAAATATTGTATACAGGCACAGTGATCTGCACATTTTCAATGCCCTGCCCAGGTTTTGATTTATTTTCACTTTTTTAAAGATGATGGCAGTTTTTAACAGAATTCCAACATACCCTTCTCTCTCATGATTAACCTATATATTTCTAAACAATGAAGGCTCATATAGATTAGTTTACAATTAGATTACACATATAATTAGAGTATATGTAATCAAGTATATCCAAACAAAGTAATACATTTTGAAAGGAACCAAAACCTAATCGTGCTAGCCAAAGAGACTGTAGAGGGCAGTATTATACCCTCACCAAAAAGGTCTTTCACTCCAGATGTTTGGCAATCTGATTATCAAGTCCCTTACACCAACAGAATGACTCTATTGAAGTCAAGGAAATTACATCAGTGTATAGGCCCAGTATTTCCAAATCACTGCATAAACTTGACAGATAGAAAATCAATAGCACACAATTCAATCATATCATTAAGCTGCTTGACAGAACGTATATATGAACAATTGATGAACCAAGTATTAAATGAAAGGGTTTGACACTATATGACTAAGTGTATAATTGATAATTATTGATTGCCATATGAAAACATCAAAAAGCATTCAATACTCTGGAGAGAATGTTTCAAGAGGTGGCATAGAGCATAAACGAAGGAGAAAGGAAGGCTCTATGTATTATCAGAAGAATGTATTTAAAATAAGTTGTCTGTAAATCCTTTGCATATCCCCTTTTTTTTGTGTGTGCTTTTTTAGCTTATTGTTGTGCTACTTCCAAAATGAGAAAAAAAAATACTGCTAGTGCAAATAGGTTTAGAAAAGTAAATAGAAAAAAAAATAGCATTCTTGTGAGATTTGATTGATAAGTTCTCAATTTGAATGGAGTAAACTATGCATAATATCAGTGCAAAGTAAAATGACAACTTCCATTTTGTTAAAAAAAACCAGGATAACATTTTTATAAGTACTTACTTTAATTACAGAACAAGTGATTTCACTAAAAGAAAGAGCAAAAAACTCTGTCCATTAAAACAAGATTATCTAATCACAAAGGTAGCGTGTATTGTGGATCAACAGGAGTCTGCAGGCTTTGAAAGACAGTTCATTTGAACTTTGAAAGACATTCATTTGACTCACAAATCATCCATATCCATAAGAGAAAAAGGTGATTTGATCCACTAGCCTTTAAAAGTAGACATTACTAACTGGTTTCAAGGAGCAGGAAACCCTGCTGCAAGTAGCTGGGAAGCACAGAAGGAGGTTTATATTCCACAGTAAGGAGTTTATCCACTTCCTCTCTCTGCCGCATTGTGGGAGTGAATTCTACAAAGTAAGAGTTAGCAATTATTTCTGACTTCTAATAAACTCCTTTCTGGTATGGTATTTATCAAATTGTTTGCTAACCAGAGGAAAGAAATTATGTTTTCACTCCCACAAGGAGCTGTATCAGCTTGGGAAGCTGTTGCCCTGCCTGGTAAGTTCTGCCCCCATCTTGTTCCCATTCTACATCTCTGTGAGCACAGGTTAGCGGCTGCACAGCAAACTGCACCAGAGAAGTGAGGGCTGAAGACAAAAAGGAAACAGTAGAGGGATACAAGAGAAGACTTTTTTTATCCATGCCATTTCCTAATTCTGCATTTCCATGTGGTGTGTGCACAGCTATGCTGACATAGTGGAAAAGGCCACATGGGAGTGGAAGAAAAACCATGGGCAGGAGCTGATTAAGTGTCTGTGGCACCGAGTGCAAGATCATGTGCTTTTGGAACCTAATGTTCTGTGTCTGTGCACAGACAAGATTTCACTGCTTTTCATAAGGCTTGACTCCTAAAGGCCAAGACCGTGTCTGAACTCTGAATAGCACTAAATAACCTTTCCTTATGTTTCTGGCATGGGAGCCGAGAGAATTGACTTGGTCTGTGCCAGTCCAGATCACTCGATTTTCTCCAACAGCCTACTGTGAGATTCAAGCCTCTCTTTTTTCCCAAATACCTCTGTAGGTAGCATACTAGCCTGTGAAAACTCCGCATTGGTGCCCTCAAGACTACCGACCTCCCATATTTCACAAAAAATACTTTCCCATGTCCTTGTGGCACTATGTTCAAGGATGCACAGCCACTCATCTTTTACAAGGGCTGATTAACTCTGGTGCAGGATTGTGCTGCTGCCAGGCCCGTGTCCAGACTAGGTCAGCCTCTGCTATTTCAGAAATACCAGCATCTCCCACCCCTTATGCAATACAGGTCAGCATTGAGCAGTTCTGTGCAGAGAGCTATGGGCTGTGTAGATGGACACAAGCAGACATGGGTGAAGTCTTGGCTTCTGGAGGCAGTTCCCACATAAAGACAGCAATGATGTTTGATTTCCAGGACAAATGTTGTGTCAGGAGGCTAATAAAATTAAGCTTCAATAATGAATGATTAAGGCAAATAAGATTGTTCGTAAGTATGGTTATGTAGTTCCTCAAATATTAATATTTCTTCAGTTTTCAAAACACACCAAAGATAAAAATTATCTTTCAAGGTGAATGGAGTGTTTTTAAATCCAAAGAGTCAAAATTTTATTACAAGAAAAGCTATTTTCCTGTAGCCATAAATTGAAAAATCAGTACTTTTCATTAATGTTTCGTTTGTGTTTCAGTCGATACCAACATTTTCATGAGAATCATGACTAACAAATCATTTCTTCTTTAGACATATTTTGTAACAGTGAACAAAAGCAGTTATGTTTTGCCCATCCATTGTAATGCTTAAGTACCTATGCAATGAGAAAGAAACAAATGTATTTATAAATTAAACTTAATTTTGTACCTTATTCACAAAATGAACTTTCTAAGGTGGTACTATAAAAATACTTTCCTTATGTGAAGATAAAAAGAGATATAAACAGCTATTATATGTTTTCTGCACTACTTACTATTATTGCAGAACATAAAAGCTATTCTGTACATGCCAGCTGATGGAAATAGGTCTGCTTTTGCCATTTACAACAAAAATGGAGATGACCATACATGTTCCTTTTCCCCAGGATGCTGAAATGTGTCTTTCACCATTGCTGCTGGGCCATTCCTTATCCTGGCTGCAAATTCACTCAAATGTTGAAAGTGTGCCCTCTAACCATTTAAGATGCAGTCCCAACTGCAACTTTACTACGCTTATCAGAAGGAAATCCAGAGAACATTTAATATGAAAAATTCTTGCCAACTTTCTGAGCATATCTAATTTTAAATTTTAGGCATGAAATAAGAATTAAAGGATGTCATAGCACAAGTCACAGTACAACACTAAAATAATCTAGGAGAGGATGCTCCGTTTGCTAAACAAGCTGTTTCTCATTGATAAACTTTGAGAAAGTCAGTTCCACTTTGGCACGCACAAGAATAATACACATACAACTTTTAAATTACAATAGAAGTGTCATGTAAAAAGTTATGCAGCTCAGCAAGAACCAAATATAGGATTTTTGCTTTACACATAGTTGCTGGTGGTTACTTGGTTTAATTGGTAACTGAATATGAACAGCAATGGGACTTCCTAGGCTTAATGAAAACAAGATCTGAATAGACGACCTCGCAGCCTGGCCTGTATCTTGAAGACTTCCATCTGCAGTTACCACTGCAGAGCTGTCCTGAACGTTAAAATCAGTGATACCCAATATGGTCACTGGGGCCACCTGTACAGAGCACTTCTGAGGTTAAGTGTTAATTTACCTTTAAGGTGATGGTTTAACCCCTATCAGCTAATTAGGTGGAGTTTCAGTCTTCCTTATGACACCTCAGAGAAATGAGGAAATACCTTTTTCCTTCTTTACAGATAGCCTTGCATGATCCCCTAATCAACCCTTTGCCATCATCACTACAGTAACTGATTTGCTTCTGTATTTTGTTCATTATTCATAAAAAGCAACAGGTGACATTTTCTGTAATGACTGCTGCCTATTTTCCAGTCTAGTCTGAAATAGCATGAACCTACTGACCATAATATTTGTGGAACTTAGACTGAAAAATAAAGAAAATTTTAAAAGAAACTGAGCATTAAATTTACATTTATCCAAATATTTCTGAGGAATTAATTTAGCATGCTGAACTATTTTCTTTACCTTCTCTGGAGCTTTAGTATTAGAGTCCTTTACAAGTAAAAGTGTTATTTAGTTTATCTGAGATAGAAAGAAAAAGAACAAGTCTGTATTTCATTTTATAATTTTTCATCCTGAGTTTGCCTTTTAGTTTAAGGCTTATATTAGTTAAAGAAAAAGTAACTCTAATTGCTAAGTTTTATTTGACAGTACACCAAACTATGAAACACTCAGATTTGTGTAAAGCTATTCGCAGGGTCCTTTAAAGACCTTGAAAACATTTTGATGATTGTTGTCTGAACCACAAGTTTGTAATTAAAATTATACCCCATGTCAAAAGCCTCAGAATTTACTGTGTGTTTAATAGTTCAAACCTGTAGAGACTTTTTCCTGTTCCATGCAGTGTCAGAGGATAGTTTCTCATGGAGAATCACATAAGTGATTCTTTAGATATTTGTTATCATCTTCTCATAAGCTTACAATATGAATGGTGATGCTACAATTTAGATTTTTTTCTAAAGTGTCATAAGTAAATGCACTACCTCCAGAACAGATATGATTGCAAGGGAACTATTGACCATTTATTTTTCAGAAATGATACAAGTTCTTGTTATTAGAACAATTTTGTGTTTATAAATAGTATAGTTTTCCACCCTGACTTGAAAGAGGAATACAAAAATCTGTTTTAGCAAAAGTGATCAGCTTTTCTTCAAGAGACTGAAAAGACAATCAAAGAAACTCTTCAACTTTACAGAACACCTTCCATAATAGTCTTTCTCCAATTTGCAATTTTCAACTTAACTATAATCAAAATTTTAATATGATCTGTGCTTTCCTTTAAAATCCTCTTCCCATTTCTTTGTGTGACACTGGACACCATTTCTGCCCCTTCTGTTTAGGCAAGTATGGATCACTCAGATCCTTCCCTTGAACATCTGAGTTCTTCTAGGAGACTCTTTTCTCTCCCTTTAGTTTTCCCACAAGTTCTTCTTATCTTTCTGTCTCCTTCACATACCACTAAAACTTGGATCCAAATTATTATTCTCATCTGTGTAAATTAAAGAAACAATCTACTCACTGTTCTTTTTTGCACTTTTTTGATCTCGTGCATGACTACTGATATGCTCAATGAAGGGATGTTCCCCATGTGCTGCCCATGTTTCCTGCCAAATCCTGTTTCCACCTTTTCCTCAATGTCCAGGATTAAATGTTCTTGTTCTTGTTTGTGAGACCATAGATGTCAATCTGTTTTATCGTATCTGTTTGTCTCTCTATTTTATGTCTGCTTTGGAGCTTGTGTGTGTTAAACAGGCAAGCCGTTTCTTTGTTTCAGAAATATGTTAGGCTAACTGTCTTTCCGTTTCTGTTTGGAATATTCTTATTAAGCTTACCAAAAGGAAAATATCCCTGCCTAATGACCACCTTTTCTAAACTCTTACTAAAAATATGAATGAGAAAGCGATGGTTAGGTTGTCTATTGGGGGATTGTTTACTTATTATTACTGATATTAAGATCATATTTCAAAATATTAAGCTATAACTAATCAGCTGTTACCCTTACTGCTTCCTCTTTGAATTATTATTCATTTCCACATTTTTAAATTAACTCTTATTATGTGTGGGTTTCTGCTGCTTCCAGCTCAAGTCTATCTTGTGTACTGGTTTTGTCTTTTAGAACAGAATCTTCTTGATCTGGCCTAGATCCCTTCATAACAGCTAGAAAGATGTCCACAGTAGGTTGACCTTTCTCAGCTGTCTTTTGTTGATCCTTTAATCTACCGTCATGCCAAAACCCAATGAAAGCTGCTAATCAAAGTTACTGACTTCTGAGCATTTCACAGCCATTCAAGGTGTTATCCTCCAACAAGCAGATGAGTATAAAAGGCACTATTATTAATATATTGCTTCAGAAATGGGACAGTGGGTCACTGTAAATGCATGCATGCTGCTAAATTTGTTTGCTGTACATTTTGTACCAGGATCCTAGTCTTATGTGTGCGTCTTTGTTGACATATATGCTAGCATTACAGCTCCAGTCTAGCTTGGATCTAGCAGTCCACTGAGCATGGTTGCCAGGCAAGGTTCCAAGGTCTGTCTGCCAGACAATCTAGCCAGTATACAGTGTAGGTAAGAGTTGTGCCATTTTTGGCACTCAGAGAGAGCTTCATTCCTTAAACAATGTCTTCACAGGCTTTGCTTTCATGCCAGCAGAGTCACAGAGGAGTGTATAGAGATGGACCTGTATTGCCAAGCAAAGGATAATGAGATAGCTAATATAACAGCAGGACAAATTCCTGCTGATGTGTGGTAAAGACACAGTCAACCTTAAGCACTTTTTTTGTAGGGCACGAAAACTTGAGTAGCATGGATAGGAGTCAGGCCACCCCATGGCCAAGGGATCAGTAGGGTGGATATATCTAGGAACAGATGTAGCCAGAGAGACTAACAGTAAAGTCCAAAGAAGGAGTTAGGTACTATATTTAACTTGAAAGAATAACAGTAGATTAGACATCCAAGACGAAAATTAAAGATATCATCTGTCTGAGTGCACCTTCCCCAGACTCAGAATTACACTCTTTTTTCCCTGTCCTGATGAAAGTGCTATTGTACTCAACAGCCAAGTCATCTTTGCAGTGGTTACTGGTTTCCTGAGTTCCAAATTTTGTACACACTTCTAGCTTCACTCATTAATGCATGCATTTACTCATAAGGAGGTCTGTGTTCCCTTATACTATCCTACAATAGTATTAACCTGGGAAAACAACATATAGTAGCAGATTTTTGCTATTAGTAAAAGTAGTAGGTAGAGGCTGCTCAAATTTTAGGATTTAAGGAAACAGGGACCAGAAAGACTGAGTTCAGCATCTGCTGCAGAAGTACAGAAACACTGTTGTAGCCAAAAAATTCAAGCAAAACATCTCTTTCTGACTCCCCTCATGATCTAGAAATGCAGCTATCTTTGTTCTTCTTTCCTCTCTCCCCTCCCTTCTTTATTTCGTAAGTCATATCTGCCTATAATCAACTATTCATTGCAACGTGCAGATAAGCACAACAGTCTGATGGATAGATGTCCCACCTAACTGTCGTATGGGGCAGCTGAGTCTTCAAGTCCTAGAAATATTAGTTATTTTTCCTTCACATTGGTTATCTCAGCTTTCCACTGCTACATTATTGAACCATTAATTTAAAGAAATTTTGCACTTCCAAGTTTGCTTTCCAGCCACCCATCATAAAGCAGCTTTCAGAAGACAGATTGAGAAACTGAGTCCAGGTGAGTAATTTATTCAAAATTATTATGGAGTGACAGATAGAACCCAGATTTCCTGACTCATAGTTCGTTGCTCAAAGCACTATGTAATGCTAAGTTACTTTACGAGTAGTCACATTTATACAGTCCTAAAATTACACTTGGCCCTTCAAACACAACCATGAGGCTGATGCAGCACCCAGTGAAAATGAGTTTGACACCCCTGCTCTAGAGGATACATTTAGATGGCAGAAAGGAACCAGAGAAGAATAGCATCTCCTTCTACTATTCATGTGCAGTATGTGCAGTCAGCCTCTCCATTTTCTCATTCCTCAGGGGGTCCATCATCTCTCACTTCTTGTTTGCGAGACCCTACACTAGGTAATGCTGCACAGGGCTAAGAGAAAAGTGAGAAAGAACTCGAGAGAAGGGCTGGCAGCTGCGCTGCACAAGGGGACTACAGCAGTCTTCTTCAGTCTACTAAGTGTTTAGCATTCACACTTTACATTTTAGAAGAAACTTTTATCACATCTATCACAGAGACACCACAGGCAGGGAAACCAAGGGAAAATAATAATTAAAAATGCTTACTCCTCAGGACATAGCTGAGTTTGTTTTTCATTCTAATGTATTTTGGCAATTTACTTTTTCCTGCAAATATTCTTTTATTATTTATAATGTATGTGTTCAATCTATGAAGCCTCTTCTCTAAATTCAGCCTCACACCTTGAATCAAGTCACTCATATCCAACATTTACAATTTGCCAGTTAGCAGCTGTATGAATAATGGCAATGATTGTTGAAAAAGAAATTCCTTTTGGGAGGAATGTTGAAAGGATAGTTTTCTAAAAGAAAACAAGGGAAAGATGTAAATGCAGGTCCTAACTCTATTCACTACCTCCTATTACAGACATTCTGAGCAATTCTAAAGGTGCTTTTTATGCCTTTATGTTCTAATATATCACTCAAATTTGATGGCAGATTTTTAACGGGGGTAGCTTAGAGAGATTATACTGTAAATCCACATTATACCTGACATCATAAACATCTTCATATATATAAGCATTAAATAGTACAGCTTCACATATGTAGGAAGGCTGCACTCTACCTGTCATGTTAGGTTGCTCTATAGACTACATTTTAGTTCTTAAGAGAACTTTGTCCTTTCCTCTTCTATTTCTTTTTTGGTAGTTGTGACAGAGTTCACCCAACAAATCACTTCAAATAATCATTTCTGTGGCTTGACAAGGGCTGTCCATAAAGAACAGAAAGTGGTATTATTGAATCAAGCTTGGATGAACTGCATAGATAAACACAGACCAGAGAGAAATTATTTTCCTATTACATTTTCATTAGTTTGTGGTTGTCTCCAGTTTGTAATTTACATTTTGAGAGAGTCTGAATTTCTCTCTGGGAGCCTCCTTGACAACATTTGTCTCAGCATTGTCAGTGGAGTACTGAGGTCCCAGACGAAGAATGATTTTGCTTGTGATTGGTGAAATCATTAAGATGGGATCCAAATTTGGTGAAATTGGAAATGAGGAAGAAAGTCATGCTGAATGTTTGAAGACACTAATATTGGTATAGGAAGCACCTAAAAGTGATCAGTTTTATATGAGTGAGTTTGCTACACACCCTTTTTGCATAAAGCATATAGTGTTAGTTTACTCCTCCTGCTTCATAGAAATACTTCTCTTTATGAAATGAAAATTAAAATTCTATTACATACACCTGAGAATATCTCATCCACATAATTTAACAATTATCAATCAGAAAGAAGCTAACTACTGAAATAATTCCTACAGTGGGTGTTGCCCTTCTCTTGTGGACATGACTGGAAAACCACAACAAAAAAAAACCCCACCACACATTTTCATAACCTAATTTCAATTATATCCTAAAGTCTTTCTATTGCAAATGTAAAAGTTTTTCCATCTCTCAAAGTAATTTAATATTTTTAATAATATTTAACAAGCTTTTAAACTTGTTAAGCCAGTGAGCTAGAAAGAAAAACATATTGTTTCTAGATTTATGGTATTTATGCATTTTTTATTTACAGCTTACTAGAGTAGGAATTCGAACCTATTCTCCCTCCTTTTCTGTGTGTTCCCCTTCTCATCCTCCTGCTGGCTACCTTTCTGACTGGATGGAAAATGAACTGGTTCAAATGAGAACTCACTCAACAGCAGGCACTGAAACCCTCCCACATGTACTCTCCCTCCTCAAGAACACAGCTCAGATCCCCCCAGACAGAACTGAACGTCATTTTCTCACATTAAGTAGCTAGCTTTATCACAAGTTTGCCATAAGAATTATGTCTACTGCAGCATTAAAATGTGACTAAATTTACTAAAGCTATAAATAGGCAAGTGTCTGCAATTACACTATACATATGCACTACAATAATTTTTGGCTCATGCATCCCTGATTTGCAAAAACATAATAGATAAACATACATACATACACACACTGTCCTTTGCAAAAACCTCAGTCTGACCCTTCCCTTAGAGATTCTTTCCCTGATCCATGGAATTGTGATATAAAACAACAGCTCACAATAAATAATGATGAATATGTATTATAATTTTATGAACTACAGTTCACAAGTTTTCAATAGCTTCCTCCTTTAAAACAAAACAAAACAAAAAAAAGAAAAGAAACAAACCATAATAATTAGACTTGAGATAACAATAAGCTATTCTTGACCTAGGTGGAGCCAAAGAAATGTTAGATGAAAGATAAAATTTTAAATCAGAGAAATAATTGAATGACCTCTGCCTGAAAAACTGTGCCATAAATTATCTTTGCACTCTGTGGAAAATTCTCCTTTGCCTTTAGAGTAAATCAGACAATTTTCAGGCCAAACCAATTTTCTAAATCATAATTAGACAAGAGGCTAAAATAGGTCTTTGTAATGGAAGTGGGTTATAAATTTAACATGATATCCATAATTCATCCCTGAAGAAAGGTCCTTTGCATTCTGAAAGCTTGGATAATATAACTTAAAGAGCTGGCCTGCTAAATGGTGTAACAGTCTATCTTGCTTAGTTTACTTTAGAACTTTGATTCATACTGTGCTCAGTTCTTTTCCCAGTGGGAAAGCAGGATTCTTAAACCTCTTTCTCACACTTATTAAAATAATTCCCTCCTCACCAGGACATCAGCCTTGGGCATGCCCAGTTCTTTTGCTAATAATTTTGTCTTTTTCAGTCCTTAGACAAGTTCTGAATTATAATTGACTAGTAAAAAGCTTAATTTTTATATATACACACAAATGCTGAAAATACTATGCTAATAGAGGAAGAAAACATCCACTACCATTCGATAACACATTAGGCACTTAGCATACAAAGAAGACTGGGAAAGAGTGGTTTGAATATCTATGACATATGTGTCAATAGACAAGTTTATGCTTGAAAAAAGCTTTACCTTTAAGTAACGTGAGTTGCAACATATGTATTTTACATAGCAAAACTAGAAATTCTTATATTTCACCAAGTAGCGACTTGAATTTTCAGGTTTCCTTCAATACTATGTCAACCTCCTGCCAATTAATATTAAAACTAATTCATTTACAGCAGATTTTTTCATTGCAGTTTCATTAGTTTTCCAAGTAAGCCAGAGAAGAAAAGAATGTTCTCCATGAACAGTTACCATGAGTGTTATCCAAGAATTTTAAGAAAGAATGTTGGCTCCAATTCAGTCACAATTTCTATCATAGTACAGAAAAATCTAATATTTTTATTTTCACAACATTGCTTCCACTGCTTCAGGTACTGGTCAGAAGTTCCTACAGTGGAGATCACAGAGAGTTATCATGAAATAAATCCGACAAGCATTGTTCAAGGCCAGTATAGTTGCAATCGCAAAACTACATAAGTATCAATGCCAGAAAGCCAGAGTGTCTTTTAGAGTAAGTCCTAAATCTGTCATTTAGCCAAATGACATGGTATTCCTTAACAGAGGAAATAATTACACTCTCTAACACCACTGTACCAGCAAGCAATGTGCTGACTGGATCCTTGATGATGTATCATGTTTGAAACATTTGGCCAAAACCACTGACCACTTGCTTTGCTCTTGCAACAAATTTGCCAAGTCCATTCCCTTTTTGACCTCATTTTTAGAAACTGTGTTTCATCACTCTGGCCTGACTCTTGGCAAGAAGCAAATGTGGCCGCATGCCAGCATTGTTTGTCTCACTCAGGGCTGGTTTGAGAATGTTGAATCAACATCTAATTGAGCAGACAAGCTGTCTCTATTTGTCCCTATGTATCCACTTGTGGTTTTTCATCCCCTTGTGGAAAGACTTTCTCATAATAAGGCTTTGATTAGATTTCAAGCTCTTTACATCAGGTATTGTCTTTCTACTAACTGTGTGTGCAGATCAACTTTAATAAGGACTTGAAACTTGTTTGGCCTTTGGTCAATACTGTGATAGTAACAGATGATAAGTTTACCCATCTCCCGACTTTCAATACTCCTCTGTTTTCGCTCTACAACACACTGAATGCTGCGACTGCTGCAGCTTTTCTTTCTTTCTGCTGTAATTGCCTTCCCTTGCTTATAACCTAGTGAATAATATATGTTCACATTAGAGTGTTTGTCCCTATGGGAGGACCTTCCAGTCACCTCACTATTTTTTCAAACATGCTACTGTATGTGACACTATGAGATAAAGAAAGTAAACAACCAGACTGCAGCTTGAACGGGTGCCACTGCTCACATCTACAAATGCCCAAACAGAATAAAACATCCTTTCTGGTCAGCACCGTATATCTGATAATTGGAACAGTATCTTGCACTTACTTTGAATCTTTTGATTTAAGGAATTTCCAGGACAATAAAATGAGGAATATTAATGTTCTCTAGGCATTTTACATATGAAGAAAGTGAGGTCCTCTGAGGTAAAGTGACTTATACAAGGTCACACAAGAAAAGAGTAGTACAATAAGAAATTTAACTTAGTTTGTATTTCTATCCAGAATTAACCCTATACATAATAGATGAAATTCCAGTGAAGTCAACAGCACCAAGATTTTACTGAGTATCATGGTTGCAGGGCAGGTCACAAAACGTTTGCAATTTTCTCAAGGTGTAAAGTCTCTTACAAAAATCAGGTAATGTGATTGCACACACCTACAAAGGCAGGAAAGTGTGCTTAAGCCTAGAAATATGAAGGCTTATGGTTACTAATATCAGAACATGATGTAGGGAATGTGACGCTTAGATGAGTAACCTTTCCTTTATGTCACACACCATATTTGCCCCATCCTTGGAGGCAGTAAACCCAAGGACAAAGAGAGCATGGATTAAGCCACTTGGTAATCTTATCATGTAGCTTCTGCAAAATATTCCCTGCAGTGTAGGATTGTTCGAAGTTGCACATGCTGTGTGTTGCTTGCTGAGCGAGAAAACTAGCTGCCGTGCACTGAGCTATATTGAAAAGAGAAAGAAACTCCACGACCTGTTAATAGCCATGCTGTGTGTGGTCTCTCCTGGCTACAAGTCCATATATTAGTGATCAGCTGTATCCTTTTCAAACTAGATGCTGTTTAAATTTCACTGATTGGTGCAATGGTTCTTCAGTCTGGGAAAGGGGCATTTAAAAAATGTTTTTCAACATTGAGTGACTCCTTTACATCTCAACAGGAAAATTTTCTTCCTGTTGTATTCCCTCTTTCCATTCTTCACAACAAACATAGATTAACAGTTAATTAAATCAAATGCAACATTCCAGCAAAGCTGGCTTTTAACTTCAATATTATGAGCAATAAAACTAAAACACATACTTAACAAAACTGTTTTAGAAAGTTGGTATCTAATGTGCAGTACTTCAATATCTCTTTAGGAGCCTTGATTTTTGATAATGCTGAGAATGTACAATTTTCCATTAAAATCAGGTTGGACATAGTAGGGCTGGGTTTTTTCACCATTTTCAAAAACTAGGAAATCATGAACCTCTGAAAAAAATAAAATGGGGCTAGTGTTTTATTTGGACATCCACCCTGAGATCATCCAAGAGAATTTCAAAGGATCACAAGAAATATCTGTCTGTAGATCTGTTATTAGGACCTCATCTTTCTAGTGGCTGGTTTTTTTAACTAGTCTGAAAAGCTATCAAGGAGCACAATGATGTGTGTAAAGTGCTGTTGGCTTCACTACAGGCATATCTTCTGAGTAATATCTAGAGAAAATACTTTATTGACACAAAGAGATTTTTTTTTCTGGTCATTTTTCCTTCAGTTTGGATGGTGGTTTAGCACTAACAATTTAAAAGTAGTAATATCATAAAAAATAACTGTATAATTGGGATTTTGTAGACTGAAATAAATATGGGGTTTTTAATAAATGGATTCCATATTACTGCATTTTTAAATCCTTCAAATGTGTGGTTCAGGGAACACAGAGAAAACAATTAAAGCATACATTTTAAAAAAAAGAATATATCACTGCCGACTGCTCGTATACAAATAAGTCACGCAGAATACATGGTAATATGTCATGAAGGTGGCAGCTACAATTGTAGAAAAAGGACCAAGAAAACCATAAACGAAAAGGATAAACAGCCTTTTGATATATGACATCAGTACAAAAACCTGTTTACAGCCATCTATCTTTCCTCACCAAATTACAAGGATCTTATACTTTAAATACTCCTAATTTTTTACATGGATGAAGTAATTCCTGGTTACTTGGGGAAGACAGCACATCACAGTGTGAAAAATAACATCCTGTGACATGCTAATGGAGAGTAAATTTAGCATTAATACCTTTTTTTTTAATGAGCCATAGTTGTTTCCTGTTTTGCTCATTTCAATGTTGCATCATAGAATGTTTTATGAATGTTTTTCATAAAATAATGTGGGGCATTTTTATATTTTTAATAATAGTGTGCTGAATTTGGATAGTTTCATTTGCAATTTAAGTAATGCTTTGTTCTGATGAGATCTCTGGAGGTGGTTTTGACATTTAAAAGTGATGTGAAGAGATTCAAAGTGATTAAAGCTGTCAAATGTTACCCTAATTGTGTGACTGCAATCTTTTCAGCCTCTTTCAATGAATATATACATTATACACGCTGCACAGCACTTCTGTTTAGATTGAGGTTTTTTATTAATGCCATCCTGATTGACAGAAATTATTGCAAGATCACAAGTGGAACTAAATTAGTTTGCCACTGCATTCAAGCTACATGCATAGCCATGAACTTTTAAGATGCAGTTATCTACTTAACATAGTCCTTCCTCCTCCCCGCTAAAAACCTCAAATGTTATGGTAGTGACAGATGATATCTTTCACATTTGTACAGTCATACTAGTTGGTAGGAATAAGAAACTTTTGCCCGTATTTTGATTATTTTAACCTTCAGTTTGTATTCAAAATGCTGCTTGACAGGTGATTTATTTTAAATATGGTCCTTAACTACAAAAGGTATCAAATGTACTCTAATTAATTATGAACAAATAATATTTTCATGATGGATATTTTATTAATATTTTTGTATGTGTTCATGGAAGCTGTAATACTTATTGATACCTTCTTGACTTTTTAAAATAAGAAAACTTTTAAACCACTTCAGTATCTTACAGATATTCATGTCTTAGCTATCTGGACAGGCAAAAAAGGAGTAGTAGTACTCCAGTTACTTGAGAATTGTTTAGTGCTGGATATATAGTGGGTGTTTTTAAGATAATAAAGTCCAAACACAGTACGGCCTTCATAGATCCGTCTCACTACACTAATAGGAATAAAGGGTAAAAGTATCCCCTCAACTGAAGGATTTCATTAGTTTTTTTAATCTTATAGAATACTTACTGATGTTGCTGGTATGGTTTAAAAACCTCTGTGTCATGATTGCTCCAGCAATCAGAATAAAATGCTCTGTGCTTGTATAAACAAAAAAGGCTGGTAACATGCAGCAAAAGTTAGATGGCTGTAAAAATAATCTGAAGTTTTCTTGTTAACTGCAATGACAATTATGTTTCTGAGGATTCTTTAGACAATGAATGAAGCATCTGCTGGCCTCCAGATTTAAAATGACCACGCAAATACTGGAAACCTTGAAACTCAGATCTCAAATATCCTGATTAGTCCTGCTCCTAGAAGGGCTAATCAAACATGTAGACTCCAAAAGAAATCAAAATGAACCTTAATATTGATGATGACAGCAGCAATTACTATGACAAGTAATGACTGGAAATATATTAGTGGTGGCATCACACTGTATTTCGTTCATGCGTTTCTCATAGGTAGGATGACCAGAGTGAACAGATGTAGGGGCTGTCACCTCTTTAATTTTCTGCATTATTGTTATTTTCATATAAACAGACCTAGAGAGACATTTATGTTCGTGATTCTCAGTAGCACTGAGCTATAAGGTAAATAAAGCTTTAAAAATTGCCCAACAACTGCTACAAAGAGATAGGAGGTAAATTCTCCAAAGGAACCATTTTTCCCTAGTGTTGCCCAGTTAGATTTGCTTGCAGCTTTCTCAAGCTCAGTGAATCGTTGTTATCTGGGTTGCAGAGAATAGGAGAATTAACATTTGAAATGTTAATTGTTTTAGTAGCAAATTATTATATTGCTTACTCATTGATGATGATTTATTTTCAGCCTATTTTAATGCCATGTTTTCATTGAGGGAATTATTTGTGTCATGGATACCTTTGGAATGTTGTACACTTTTCAGTCATGTTGCAGTCTCTTGACAACAGTGTTAAGAATTAATTATAATTCATAATTATAATGGTTAACAATAAAGCTCAAGTTTCGATGGCTTTAATGCCTGATGAAGATAAGTAATAGAGTTGGGTGAATAATTCATAGTGAATAATTTATTCAGTGAATTTGCCAAATAATATCTGCAAATAATTATTTAGCTTGTTTGTAAGCAGTTCATTGTGAGTATTCCCACATTTGAAACTTCAGCTCATCAGAATGGACACATGGTCTTTATGGTGTTTTTCTCTCTCTGGTAGCAATTCTATAACGGAGTATTTTCATTTACAGACCTGATCATTTTCTTTTTACAAAAAATTTTCCAGTATTTGCTTTAAATTGATCAACAAGGCAAATGGCTAAAATGCCTTTACTTTAAAGACTAAATTAGAGGTATTTAAATGAGTATTTTCAAAATTAGTTATTTTTTTAACTCCTGTTTCATTATTAGAGAATTATTGTGGTTTTTAACACACAACTCTTTCTCATAGCGTTGCTTTACAGGAGAAGCTGCAGCTGGTATTGGCTGCCTGTAACTTTGATCAGAGTGGGGAGGCATCTGAAAAACTACAAAATTCTGCTGTTAGATTTGATTTTATTGTGAGGCAGAAAACACATGGGATCAGTAAGCTGATGTGGTTCAGCTAAGCTCAACCAAACTGTGTCCTTCATCAATATTTTAATTGCCTCCTCACTCAGCTGCTTGTCACGGTGGCCATCTTTCACTTTATTTCACATTAATGGGCTAAATAACTTGTGTTATCGCTGCATATGTTGATTTATCTCTGTCACTCAGGCTGCAGTGTTGCCATTACATTACTCACTCCAGGCTGACTCTGGGAACCAGTGAGCGTGCAGGTGCTGGATGCTGTGCTGAAATGAGGCCACACACAAGTCTGGGGAGGAAGAAGCTGCCTCGCTGTTTCATAGCAGGAGCTTATGTTCTGAAAAGGCAGCGAGCGAAAGAGAAAGATCTCTCCTCAAATTTCCCCCCAGTTCTCTTTTAAATGAACGTAAATCCACAGTGGAGTTTTATGTAGCTCCACAGTGGCAGAGCTTGCTGTTACCGAGCACATAAAAACGTGAGAAGAACCACACTGTGTTAAACCAAAGGTCCACCTTGCTGAATATTCTGTCCTAAGCAGCAAGCAAGAGCAGATGTTCAGGGAGGAATATAGAAAATTGATGAGTACGGACATCTTAATCCCTTCTCCATTAGATCTCCCAGCTTCCTGAGCTGGAAGTCCATTGAAAACTGCCACTGGTAATTTTCCTAAATACTTGCCCAGGTTGACAACTGACAAGTTTATGCTGCAAGAATTACTCAGTTCTCAATTAATTTACACCATCAGCACTCTCAGAAGTCTACAAATCCCTCAAAACTATTACATATATTTCTCACATATCTGAGTAATTTCTATTATGCTTATTTAAAGAATTCATCCATTGAGCAGATCTATCAAATAGCATGGTTTGTGCTTACAGATACTGCAAAATGCTTCATGATGTAATTATAATAACGAAGATCAATGTGAAATCAATAAAGCTTTTTAATATTAATTGCCATTCACTCCTCACCTGTAGACAGATTTCTTGAAAGCAAGCAGACTGTTTCTGCCATCTGAGGGAAACTCACTTCAAAGATCTTTGCATTCCAAGATTGCTTCTGTATTATCAGCTACTCAGAGTTCAAACAGGAAACAAATTTAAGATATAAAAATAAAAAAAAACCTTTCCTTGCTAAATGTATTGTTTATGCCCTAATGTAAAATCAAAATTCCTCTCACAAGTATGTGAAATGGCACTATTTTATTTTAGAAGTATATTAGATAATAGCTAATCACATAATCTTCTGAAAAACTGCTTAATTTGCATCCTATATGTAAATATGGGGGATAAAGATTCTCTTTTATGAAGTATATGACGCTCTTCTTTACCTGGAGTAATAGAATTCATATTTTAATCCTGCAACATGTACTAAGTTTTGGAGCTGGCAGAATAAGACTACCATGGTGATTATGAAGTCCTGCCTGAGGCTGCACGTATTGTAAGGAAAAAAAATCCTAAAAGAAGAAATAATTGTTCAGTTGCTACTGATGAACTTTTTCTAGGTATGTGTGTACTTCATGTCTGTTTCCTATACTTCTGTAGATGTGCATATTTACTTGGATCTGAAGACACTGAACGTGGAACAAACGCAAGAGATTTGGCTGAAATAGCATCAGTATGCTTAGTCTTTGGCAATGATACATTTGAAAGGGCACTACCTGAACTCTTTTACCAGACCTGTTCTCTGAGGGCCTCACTCACCAAAACTGCCATTATGATGTAAAAGTCTGACAAAAAAGATCATCCTTCAAGTGAGAGTTTTGCAGATCTTAGCCTCGTCCATCACACAGGAGTATAAGAGTCCTGATATCCTGCACTTCCTAAAGCACAGACGATCCATCAAATAAAATGCTAGTTTGGGCTGAATTTGGAGCCTGACTTAGGGAAAATAAGAAGAAAAAAAAAAAAGTACAAAAGAAAAAGTCCCTGATTCTATATAGTTTAGAACATAATGCTTCAGAGAAATGAGAAAGGAGAATTTGGACAATGACCAATGAAATCCTTTTAATCTATACTCAATTATATAGGAAATTCGATTTTTTTCTAATATGGAACTAACACAGACTCTGTGTCACTCACAGTGCAGATGGCTGTGAGAATGTGAAGTCTATTCATTTGAAGCAAAAACACATCTTCATAACCATAATGCAGAAGAAGGCAAAAGAAGCATTTGCTACATATTAAACCGCACTTTACCAGAACTGTTTGGTTTAGCTGTTAAAAATACCCATTTAAGCATGTACATTTCAGACTAGCAGAATGTTCTGTTTGGGAAGTTTTATTTGAAAGGGAGGTAGAACGGGGGACCTTTAAAATTAGATAGTTGATACTTCTGATATTAGGTAGACAGTACATTGATAGGTAACATAAACGTATTTTCCAATACTTGACAATTTTTAAATTTTAGCCTGTTTTAAAATGAAAAATATACTGTCTGGAGGGATAGCATTTTGGAGGGTCTCTTAAAAGTGTTCTCATGGCTCTTGTCTTTTTTGCAATGAACCACTTCTTTCCAAAACCTTAGGAGACAAGACGTATATTTTAAGTTAGAGATATTTGGGAACAGTCAACTGTTCCCAAATTTATTTTGATGTTTATGGTAGATTTTTAACACAAGACATCCCCTGTAACTCTGAACTATCAACATGTGATTTAAACCAATACCCTTTTACCTCGACACTTGAATTCGCTGGCTGGAGGCTACAGGAGGCGTCAGCCCTCTCACCACCTCTCTGCACTACCTGCTTTGCAAAGTGCCCTTTGTCACCCATGGCCTCGCTGAGCTCTGCGCTGCAGGTTGCTCTCAGCTACTGTGGCTCACTCTTTCGAGCACTTAAGAGAATTACGCTCTCCTGTGTGGTCTGGGAAGTGGCTGAGGATGCTCTTCTCAGTCTTTCAGTTCTCTCTAGTTTCTGGTCACAAAAGAAGGACCTGAACAGGAAAATGGTGATGATGGGTATGAGTAGGAAGACACTGAGTGTGTCAGAATCTCTTTTAAAATAGGGATTTCAACCTACTCTTGCTGATGGAGAAGCGGTGCAGATGTTAGGCTTTCTCTTTTCAAGGGGAGGGATTGTAGACTATCATCAAAGGAGAGAGAATGGACACTAAAAAGCAAAAATTACCCATGTCTGCTCTAGGGCACCAGTTAGTCTGAGGAAGGTTCCAGACTGTAATGTAGTTTTTGTCTTGCTTATTCAGTAGCAGAAATGCAGTCCATCAGCATGGGATGCATGTAAGTACAAAGCCAGGGACTTAGGTAGTCATGAGTCAATGCTTCAGCATAAAGTAGGTTAGCTGCTGTCTTAAATATTGTTTAGAGTAATTTTAGGGCAGTGGGAAAGAAAACTTTGTAAAGGAACAGATTATACAACAAATGACTGTAAAAAGTTTTTCAGACAAACATTTCACAGAACAGACCTTGCCTTCTGAAAGCAAGCCCACTCTGCAGGCTGGAATCCTGATGTGCTGTTTACTTATGCTGGAAATATGCACTCCAAGGTATATAGCAATGCTATTACAGAAGGGAAAAAGAGTAGGCTGAAAGGCTTGATAGGGCGGGGAAGTCTGTGAAAAGACAATATTTAACACTTACGGGTATCATTTCCTTTTCATTGCACTTCACAAACATTGACTGATTAATAATCCCACAGCAATACACTGAGTCAGGTAATACATTTCCTTCCTATTATTATCCCCAGTTGGTGGTGGTGGAGAATGTATAGAACAAGATGGGGATGGAGGGGACACATCAAGAGCTGTCTGAATTCTCAGTAGTATCCTAGAGAATTCTTCCTTATTATTTTGATTTAAGCAAATTTTGGCTTTTGAAATCAGAGCCCATAGAGTGCCTCATTAAGAACATTTTGTTGGCAGTGCTTCCATTTTTTCATTTCCAATTACAAGGCAACAAGTGAGTTCTTCTTTGTGTACGACAGCAATGCCAGTCATTCGTGTTTGCAATATATCTGTTGCTGTTTCTGTTGGTGGGGACAGAGAGAGAAAAGAGGCACTGAGAACAGGCAGTGAGTGGTATGCTCTCAGCAGCTGTCACTGCTGTCAATTACTCGGTTTTCATTTATAAAAGGCAATATGGGATCTTTAGCTTTTATAGTACCCAAGGAAGTCTGGTTGGTGATTATTGATTTTATTTAGTCCAGGGGAGCTGCTCACACACAGACTACAGCAAGTTGTGTGCTTCCTGCTGCTAGCTCTCCTGCCACTTATTGTTTTCAATTATTTATAAAATCCAAGGCACATCACAGAACAGTTCAGCATGGTCTCTGAGACAGGCTGCTATTACAGTGCTCCGTCCCTGTGCCTACCACTTTTGTAACAGGAATTGACATGAGCAAATTGCTCTAATGAGGTCTGACGCATTTTGAAGGCCCAGACAGTCAAAAACGATACAAAATCTGGTATAACCATCATAAGCTGCAAATGCCGTGGTCATCACTTTCCCAAGTAACCACCACTATGCCACTGACTATCAGCAGTTTAATGGTCTCTTCTGCGAATGACTCCATCAATTTTCTGGTTGTCCTAGCTTCTCTAAGTGCCTTGTGTGGATAATGATATAAAAAGACCTGTTTTCTTCAGTGAGAAAAACTACTTTGAGACTCTGTCCTAAAAATGGTTCAGAAAAGTAAAAACTTAATTGCTGGCAGATATTGAGGGGAAAGAAAAAAAAAAGAGAGAGGAAAAAAATTATAGAGAGCTTTGAGGGGAAAGAGAACCAAGAAGACATTCCTGGTCATACTTGTTTCCCATATTTTTCCTTGGAGCTGGAGGTTATGAAAGAATGAGGAGCTGAGCTCCTTAACATTTCCACCTTCAGTTCTAGGGGATAAGAGGGGACATTACAGCTGCAGTCAAAGCAGGACAAAAGATCAACAAACCTTGGAGAAGTGCCTGTGATCCTAGAGAAGATCTCAGAAGATTGGCTGAAACTCAGCTTTTGTGGAAACTGTTATTACTCTGGAAGCATAGATTTGGACTTTTAACTAACTTTTTGCTTTTTTTTTGCCTTAGTACGCCCCTGGCAGAAGCAATGAAAATTTAACTATATTTCCATAGCAATTACTAGAAACATACTTCTAAAATTTATTTTCAAAATATATTTACAATTTTTGTGTATTTTTAAAGGAGTTATTTAGCTCATCAACTCTTACACTAAAGTTTGCCTGTGAAGCACCTATAGAGAACAATGTACAAGTATGAAAATATATTTATGGAACACTTTCTGAACTGGTGTGTCTGCTGCAGTTTCAAGTGCTTTCAGAGGCTTATTTGTCTAATGGGAACACATTTTTCAAATACAGCTTTCTTAGAGAGTGAGGCATTGATTATGTAGTTCATACCATTTTCCCAGGACGCTTGTATTTCAGGTAAAGAGCCAGGTTCTCCTTTGTAGCCTCTGATACATCAAATTAGAATAAGAAGCCCAAATGTATGAAGGAATGTGTCCCATATATTCTAGGTCTATGTATACTGTAGGAAAAGAAACTAAGATACTTTCACTGGTCACATCAGTGGAACTTAACAATCAGACTATATTTATTAAAAAAAAAAAAAGGCAAAAATCACAACAACGAGCACACACCAAACCAAACACAATAACCTTCTGCTTGAACGTAATAGATGTTTCGAATTTCTTGTTAGCACCTGTTCATCCAACAATGTATTAAGTCAAATAGGAAATGTACTGTAAAAAACATCATGCAAGGACAGAGACAGAAAAGTGGCAGTATGTACATGTCGCAGTAAAGAATGAAGATGGAAGTTTAGACTTAATTCCAAAAAAAGTGGTTTTTGTGAATGACCTCTGTGACTTACGTGGTGATTTGCTCTGAGTACGCAGGGTCAAACTCAGACCAGGAGATGAGACCACAAAAACCACCTTTCAGGGTCAAGGCTGCTTGTAACACAGTCTTCTGTTTTGTACAGGTACATCTTATGTTCACTCTTTGCCTTAATCTTCGTGGTCTGAATAAATTTAAGCAACCAGTTTCATGACAGATGTAATGTTTTTCCTAAATACTTGCAAACATACCAAAAGCACAAACTGCAAATGTGTTAGAGTTGTAAGAGAATGGTTGTAAGAGAGAACACTCAAATGGTCAGGAAACATTATACACTTCTAGCTGTGATTTTTTTTGAACCGTATTTTGGTTATTGTGTTTAAGATAATAATCTTAGAGGACAGAGGGGAGTACTTTGATCCCTTTTGTAGCATTTATTGCAAGTGAGTCAGTCAAAATGTTAGATAGGAAAGATCTGTTTTGTGTTACAGTTTATAAATAGCTTATATTTCTAAAGCCAGATAAGTGATTCACACACTAAATATTTTCTTTCCCAAAATATACCAGAAAGCTTAAAAATGGTAAAATAAAATTATTGTTTCCTCCAAAGAAAGACATTTTGAGCACAAGGATATATAATACTGTGAACTTTTGGAAGCTGGAAAAAATGGAACAAAGTATATATAAAGACATTTTAAAATAATTACTAAAAGCAGCTTCAGTAACCAGGCCATTGATTCACTACAACATCTATATATTCTCGTTAACACAAATACAGAAATTTGGACCTCTGCAGAGAGGCAGGGCATCTTCCTCTGTGAATTCACCTATAGAATCACAGTCTAAGAAATAAACTATGCATTTAGGGCCACAAGTTATATACATTCAATTGCACAGAATGAACAAAAGTTCTAAAGAACAATGGAAAAGGAAAATTGAGTATTTTCTGATAATAAAGACATTTAACCTTAGTTAATATAGAATTAAATAAAAATTATATTCCTCTGAGCATCGCTCCAATGAATTGGCGCATTTTGTATTTCTAGAAATCTAGTTTTCCTGGAATTCGATAGCAATAGTAATAGTGACAGTAAAAGCAGTAACGATAACATTAATCATGGGAACATTTCTATAAATTTGTTTTTTACAAAACCAAATTTTCTGTCTAAAGTTCACTTGTGCATCTTCTAGCCACTCAATATTGAAACACGCTCATTTACTCTCAAAATATAAACAGGAAATGAAGTGGACATAGCGAAATTTGTGTAGAAAGCTCATGTAGTCTTGTAGACAAAGTGCACTTGGATGTTAGCCAAATATTTTTAATAATGTTATAGAGGTAGTTTTGGAAATATCTAGCTAGACATCTATGATATTAGGCATCATAAGGTAAGTCATCCTTCATGAGCAAAAAGCTCCTATTATCTGGTTTTAGAGTAAGCTGAGTACATTAAAGATTAAATTCTTGTCCTGTCAAAGTCAATGGGGAAGTCAGTGGGCAAAGCTTTCATCCTAATAGCTAAATCTGAATCATGTTAATATATTACGTGAAAAATTCTTTTAGATGAGGTTTTCACTAAGACATCAGGATGGACCGTTCAGATGTTTTAGTCACCTGGAAACTGTCCTTTCTTTATTGTGCAGGTAAACATTTCGTTTCAGAACTCCCTTTTTCTCCATAATTCAATCATTCTGTCATTTCCAAAAATTGTGAATTTGATTACTATTTGACCATAAACTTGACCACACTTGCTTGCTTGGGTCCTTAATCAAATAATACTAACAGATCCCATATTTAATTCAGTATGCACTGTTTCTTACTGAAATTAATGATTTATACAGTTTGAAAAGCTGTTGCTTCAATAGCCAGCTATGGACAAAGAATTAAAAAGAAACAGTTATCATTAAGAGTATTCATTCCAAAGAAACAATCATCAGCTTTGGTGAGCAAAGTCTGATAAAATTTGATTCCCATAACCTCTCTGCTTTCTGACTGCAAATTTTTAATATTGACAAAATGAAGCTTTGTAATAAGTGGAATGATGAAATTCTGTCAAGAGCTCTGGAGTTTTCATAATGATTAAGCACACAGCTAAACAGGAAACCTATTGTTTCATGTACTTCCAGTAAATCATGTAAATCAAACTTCCAGTAAATCATGTAATTACTGAAAGGTAAAACAGATATACCCATGGAAAACCTGAAAAAAATAACTTTTGATTTAATTTGCCTGAGAAAATTCTTAAGACATAACCCTCCCCCCCCTTTTTTGTTTGTCAATGGATAAAGAAATAGTGATTAACTTAGGTGAGACAACTTAAATATGCAAACGTTAAAAAAAAAAATGTTCATGGACTCAAAGTTAAAGTTTAGGTTATTATTTAAAATCCTATCAAAAATTAGAGAACCTCAGGAACAGCTTCTCAGCTCTCATAAACTATTGAAACTCTACTGAAGTCAGTGTCAATGTGTGTTGGGGAAAGTATGATTGCTAGTACATGTCTAGTTAAGGGATTTTTTTCAGTCAGTTTACATTCTTATTCAGGAAATGAAGCAGGAACATTTCATTAACAGTGAAAGAGAATGAACATAGGGAAAACCAAACAAGGCACAGTAGCAGGATCGGACATTAAGTGGGTGAAAATTGGCATAGCCCCATTAAAAATAATGTCACTTTACACCAGCTGAGGATCTGGACCTTACTTCTTTAATTAAAGTTGATTCCAAGATATTAAACAAGGATTGTTATCAGGCTTTCTGGATTATTGCGTAGCTCTTACCTACACTATTTTAATCAACTGAGTTCAAATTGGTCTTATTAAAAATAGATTAGCATTCATCAATATATGGAGAGAGCTTAATGTAAGACAAACATACCCTTGAAGCACAAAACTATTATCATTTCACTACATGCAGAGGAAATGTTCAACAAAATTGAGTGTTCTAATTGTGTAACTGTGGAACTTCAGATTAGAAAAATCTCTTTTATTATAGGCTATTGTAAAATCCAGCAACTAGGAAGAAGAATCATAGCATTTATATTAAACTGATGTAGTTATCTTGGGACTTCCACTTTTTCTTTTCTTTAAAAAAAAAAAAAAAGTCACCCTTTTACCTTTGCTATTTTGTGAAACACTTAACAGTGAAGTCACTAAGACAATAAAGCTAAGCTACGTATTGATGGAATGATGACCCAGCTGTTTCATGTGTTTGGAAACGGATAATGGTCAGACTTTGCCCAAGCAAAACTCTGCCGTAAGGCACTTCAGCATGATGGATCTACCTGCTGAAGCCTGACACAGGAAAGGTCTCAACTGGGAGATGTCAGTGTGATCTCTGTAGCATCTGGGCACGCTGGTTTGGATATTACAGCCTTCCCACTAAACCACGACTACTCCTCACCATCCAGCAACTGGATGTTGGCACAAGCTGTTGACAAAGTTGTTTTTGTGAACACTCCCACCTATGTCTACTGTAAAATCAGTCCCCTTAACTCATATCATCTACTTGAACTGTTTAAACAGCACAGTTGGTTTTGCATCCCACTCCACCATGCAACAGTGAGAGCAGTGAGCTTCCTCAGAAGGACAAGGATCAATAGCTATTGGCAGTAACATCTGAAACCACAACAGCCGCTTGCAGAGTGAAACATCTGTCTACAGCCAGCATTCCATGGCCTCCTGCTTTCCTCAGCTCTGTGGCTGTAATGGACCTGAGGCCTGTGGGCTGCCTGAACAATTTAATAGACTGGACTAATCTTTTTAGAATGGATGAAGAGACATGAAGCCAATTTGGTTCTGAGTTGGTCAGGTTAGATGTCTACGAATGTAAAGTGTGCACTATGCATATTGAGGTGATTGCACTGTAAATACTGAGAGTACAATCTGGCCTCCTGGTTCTGTATCTCATTAAAGTGCATGTAATTAGAACCAGCCTGTTCATATGTTTTTTTTTAAGCAATGGATAGACTTTTCTAATCTAGGAAAAATCTGGATAATGTATATGATGACTGTTCTGTTTCTGGATTCACATGACCAGGAAAGCCCAGGTCAGCTTTTACTAAGGAAAATTGGGGTTTACCAGGGAACAAAAGTCTATTCAGAAGAATTAGCTCTGCAATTTATTGCTTCATTTATTTTACTTGCCCATTGCTCTGCCTGATGCACAAAGATACAGAGGAATCTGTCTTTATATTTAAGTTTATTGGAACTCCTGCTTTTTAATAGGGGAACACTAGTCTGGCTTAACTATTAGAGGCCCCCAGTTTGAACAGTATGGCAACATCATTTTTATCCTTGACAAGACCTGGCCAGCATATCTTCTCTATTGTTGGTCCATATCACAGAGAACAATTTATTCATTCAATTCAGAGAGCTATTTTAATGCAATGGCTTCGGGAGGGGGAAGTTCTTTTTACCAAAGTAAAAAGTTAGGTAAAGTCCTAAAATTATAAAGAAATAAATGAAACTATCTCTTAGACGTACGTGCGTGCGTAGGGGTACACACCAATGGATGTCTTCTCATACATTTCATGTAGCATATACCATCAGTGCTCCCAATAAGGCAGCTATTTTTCAGCTAGAAAAATACTTGTCACAATTTATGTGATTCCAATAGGAGGTAGGCTTAGATAGTGCATAGCAATCCAATTTTAGCCACAGGTAGCTGTAACTCTAGAAATGTATGTTTTTTCATTAAAAGACCTTGAGGGTCAACGTCATGACTGAACAGTTCAAGACGTGCTAAGATACAAGCTGAGATAACAATAGAAACATTCTTTGGTGTACCATGATCTCTGATGCTAAGAGGACATAGATCACGCACAAAAGAGCAAACCCTTAAGAATTAATACATGGACATGTGTTGATAAGCTGGAAAAAATGATTTTTTTCTTTCTCCAATATTCCCACTTAAAAAGATCATATATTGATTTCAGTCATATTTTACTTCATGTTTACTAAATAATTAAATAAATGGAATTAGGACAAGTCTTAAAATTCACTTAATTTGTGTGGTTAAACCACCTTTTAATAAAGACAAGAAAATCCATTCCCAGGAATAAGACTATATTTTATCGCTACTTAGATATCAGATATTACAGTCACAAATGTAGAATACATTTCTGCAGGTCTCAATTTGAAAGTACGTTAATAAATCTGAGGAAAAATATAGTTTCTCTTCCTATAGAGTAGTTTATTAACTTACACTGTAGAATCTGAAATGTGATTTAAATAATAAATTGCAGAGCATGATATCTGGTCATCATAAAAACATAAAAGATATGCATTCTCTCTCTTTTTACTAGTATACAGCAAGGTAACGAGGCCACAAAGAACAGCAAGAATTCTTCTCCTGTACAGTCGCTCACTACCCTTTGCTTTACATAAACATCACTGAGATGTATACATGTATTCAATTCCTCTACTTTATTTCAAAACTCAAAATCATTAGGAGAAAATATCACATCAATACCTCAGGAAAAAAAAAATAAGAACATGAAAACAGGGGGTAATCCTGGGTTCAAAGTGGCTTTAAGAATTGAAATCTAAAATTTTTTTCAGTCAACTAGAGCACTGCTGAAAATCAGCTTTTTATACCAGTTAGAATTTATAACTCATGTACTTTATATTATTATTGAGTCTAACAACATTTCTATGACACTACAGTTCTTCATCCAAAGCGGGGAACANTAAACCAGTATTTCAAGGACAGTTTTCAGGGACTATCAAGAGGTTGCAATAAAATATGCAATCGCAGAAAGGTTTATTACATTTAATAACATAGCATAGACATTGCTATTATGTTTGTTAATAACAATAAAGTCTTAAATTACTGTTAATCATTTGACCTATAAAGAAGATAAAACCTTATAGCTACAGAAAACACCTTAAGATGAAACATATGTTTAATGTTTTCTTTTGAAGCAAGTGAATAACCATTTTACGTTGAGTGAAGCTATGCCAGGTCACAAAATAAAAGTCAAAATACAAAAGGCTTGTGGTGCTATATAGTTAGCTTTGTTCCAGCACAGGTATGGAAACATTTTGAGCCAAATTACACCCTAATTTTAATGCAATTGCATAGGAATAACTTAAGTGAAAATTTTCATCGCTCTGAAATATGGATATTCTTAAATTGCTTCTGGTTCTAATCTGTTTCAGAAGTGTATGTTTGTATTTTCTAAACAGATTCCCTGCTGCGTCTCCCCCAAATGACTATATTTTAGAGACAGTTTATGTGCATGCATGAATTAGTGTGCATATATGAATTACTCACTATCAAACATTTGCTAGTTCAGAACTGTCCAAATTTAAGCTTTGAATCAAATCTGACACTCATTGGCACCTGGACAAGCATATTAAAGCACATGTTCTGTGTTAACACCCAATTTGGCTTTAACTTTGCATATGTCTCCTTCTATAAATTTCCTCCTATGGATCAGCTACCATGAACACAGAATAAAATAGCACAGCAATGATATTTCTTTGTTTCCAAAATACAGCAATGTGCCTGTAGATTATTAAAACAAAATGCAGGATAGATAATTTGCTTAGCTTTAGTTGCTAATGTACAATATATTTTCCAATCTCCTCCCATTTAGTGAAATTACTCCAGAAGAAAAATATCTCTTTTTATTGAAATATACTGGATTAAAGTGAATTATTAAAATGCATAAAACAAGACAGTAATGTATAATGTG
>VWYH01008676.1:0-26010 GCA_013399365.1 Pampusana beccarii
TCCAGGTTTTCAAGGATGCGGAGTGCGGAATGTCTAAAAAGCATCAATCCATCATATCCATGTTTCCCGTGGTCAAAAACACACCTGGTCCCCAGTAGCCTTCAGCTTCCTTTTTAGATAATAGCATGTGGTCACCTTCAGTGAGAGAGACTCTCCAGACATACTCAGTCTTCAACTCCTTGGGGGTATGACTGTATCCTTTCCTTAATTTGGGCCAACTGGTGGCCTCAAACGGGACCTCTTTTATTTTTATTTGGGATACCTTGTCCCCTGAGTCCTCATATGAGTATTCGGTCTTAATCCATGACTGTAGTGGGACAGGTAACTTGTCCAAACGATGCTGCAAATCTTCTAGCTTGGGCAAGAGATAGGTCTGTGTCTTCTTCCCTGTCCTTTCTAATGGGTTCTTACACCCCCTTTCTGACTGGTCATCCCCTGCTCGCATTAGTCTTTCATACAACTCCTCCCTAAGTAAGTGGGCATTTGCCCATTCCTTCTTCTAATTGTGGCTGCAACATTTCGACTAGATCTTGTAGAGGTGTGATAGACTGGCTTTCAGTGTTACATTGTTGTTCCTTCTCTTGTGACGCAGCAACCAAGGCTGCACCTGACACTGCACACACCATAGATTTTCCCTTGCCTTTTTTCCCCCGAGCCTTGGCCCGCAAGACAGGAACTCAGTCAACAGGTGATTGTCAGTTATACCAGTTTTTCTGAGCCCTGTCCAAGCCCGGTGGTGAGAGCTTGGAGTTCTGCCCTCCAATAGATAAAGCAGTGTCTTAAGATCGTTTCCTATCTTTTCAAACTATGAGAGCGCTCTTCTCGAGGGTTACCTTTAGTCAGCTTCAGTGCCCCACTCCCCTCCTTGCTTAGTTACACTTCTTATCTGTGGGTATTTAGGGGAAGCATTTAACTTTTCCCTCTGAGAGAAGTAACTGTCCCTAAGGGACAGGATCTCTATGAACGCTGTTATGTTAAAAGGATGAATTTGGCAGCAACCAAACCTGCTTGCCTTCCAGCTTGTCCTCAGTATATTACCAACGGGTGGCGGGGGCTGAGCTTAACCTCAGAGTGATGCCCAACCTGATTGCACTCAACAGTAGTATTTAAAAGCTTAAGGCTTTCCGGACACTTCCAACTCTAAGCGATCCTCTCTGTGAGTGCAATTAAAATGTCACGATCTGGAGGACCGCGAATAAAGGTGATTGCTAAGGTATTCAAACTAAGGCACAATTGAGGCCAAATGTCAGGAACGTACCAAAACTTTAATATAACATTATTTAAGAAAAGGAAAGTGAGAGAGAGAGAGACCATCATAGATCACGCAATGTCTCGCGTGACCGTTGTCGTCTTCTCCTGGAGATGGTGATGGGAGGAGAGTCCCATGTGGGAAGCGCCTGTCGTGGGTTTTTAGAGTCTCCACCTTCATGAGGATCTCTGGCTGTTGCAACGTCTGCACCGTCCATTAATGTTATTAAACTGTGCGCATGTGGAGCATCCAGTCAACACGCGGACACTGTCCATGCCACGGCCGCGTGATATGTGCAGCTCTGGAGCACATGGGCTGAGCAGCCAGAGGGGTCCCAGTCACCGGGAGACCCCACTGCATCTGGGGGATGAACTCCTGTCCTTGTTACAGTCTATTAGACAGTAGGGACCGCTATGGTTTCTATTGAGCCCAATGTCTATTGACTGAGTGCTGGAGACATTGCATTGTCCTCGAAATGGCTTTCGATAGCACCCAGGATGATCTTCTACATCACTTTCCCAGAAACTGAGGTTAGACTAGGAGTTTTGTTCTTCCCTGGGTCTTCCCTCATTCCCAGACCTTTGCAAGATGATTGGAAGGGCTCCTGCCATGACACCTGCTAACTCCTTCAGGACTCTGGGATGAATCCCATCAGGCCCCATGGAATGATGAGCATTCAGATGATACAAGTGCTTCCTTACAGTTCCAGTGTCTGCAAGCGCAAAGTCGCTGCTCCTGCAGCCCTGGTCTTCCAACTCAAAGGACCAGGAAGCCCAAGTATAAAGTCTCACTGAGCTTTGGTCTTTCGTGATTTCTCCCTAAGTATGTGGACCACAGCTCTGTAATCTTCCTGCAAAGCCCGACCTTGCTGCTAGAGATCATACTATTTCATTTTCTGCCTGACTTAGCTATGTTGTAATTATTCCCATTAAAAAATAGTAAAGTGCCCATTATTAGCGTAGTAAAAGTTGGTTGCCAACCAACACTTCCAGATTCCTTTCTGCCAGGCAGCTTTCCAGCTACTGTTCACTGAGCCTTTAGCACTACATGGGGTTGTTGTGACCCAAGTGCAGGACCTGGCACTTGGCCTTGTTAAACCTCATTCAGATGGCCTCAGCCCAATGATCCAGCTGGTCCAGATCCCTCTGTATGGCCTTCCTACTCTCCAGCAGATCAACACCCCCACCCAATTTGGTGTTGTCTGCAAACTTACTAAGGGTGCACTCAAGGCCCTCACTCAGACAATTGTTAAAGAGATTAAAGAGAACTGGCCCAAATACCTAGCCCTGGGAAACACCACTCGTGACTGGCCACCAACTGGATCTAGCTTCATTCACCACAACTCTTTGGGCCCGGCCCTCCAGCCACCTCTTTATCCATTGCAGTGTACACTCATCCAGGCCATGAGCTGCCAGCTTCTCCAGAAGAATGCTGTGGGATATGGTGTCAAAAGCCTTACTGAAGTCTAAGTACACAACATCCACAGCCTTTCCCTCATTTACTAAGTGGGTCACCTTGTCACAGAAGGAGATCAGGTTGGTCAAACAGGACCTGCCTTTCATAAACCCATGTTGACTGGGCCTGATCATATGCTTCTTTTGTATGCGCTGTGTGATATTACTCAAGATCATCTGCTTCATGACCTTGCCCATCACCAAGGTTAGACTGACAGATTCTCCTTCCTGCCCTTCTTGTAGATGGACATCATGTTAGCTGACTTCCAGCTGACTGGGACCTCCCCAGTTAGCCAAGATTGCTGATAGATAATGGAAAGTGTTTTAGTGATCACCTCCACCATCTCCCTCAGCACCCTTGGGTGTATCCCATCTGGTCCCATAGACTTGTGGGTGTCCAAGTGGTGTAGCAGGGCGCCAACCATTTCCTCTTAGATTATTTGGGCTTCATTCTGCTCCCCATCCTTGTCTTCCGGCTCAGGGGGCTGGGTACCTGGAGGACAAGTGTTCTGACTATTAATGGCTGAGATGAATAAGGCATTTAGTACTTCAACCTTTCCCTCATCTTCTCTCACTATGTTTCCCTCTCCATCTGTCAGGGGATGGAGATTCTCCTTAGCCCTCCTCTTGTTGCTAGTATATTTATAGAAACATTTCTTGTTACCTTTCGCAGCGCTGGCCAGGCTCAGCTCTAGTTGGGCTATGACTCTTCTAGTTTTCTCCCTGTATAACCTCACAGAATTCTTGTATTCCTCTTGAGTAGCCTCCCCCTCCTTCCAAAGGTTATAAATTCTCTTTTTTATTCCTAATTTCCAGCCGCAGCTCACTATTCAGCCAGGGCAGACTTCTTCCCCTCCAGCTTGCCTTCCAGCACATGGGGACAGATTGCTCTTGCACTTCTAAGATTACCTTCTTGAAGAGAGACCAGCCTTCCTGGACTCCTTTGTCCCTCAGGACTGCCTCCCAAGGCACTCTGCCAACCAGTCTTCTGAACAAGTTGAATAGTTAGCTTTATCTAAACGTGGATGCTCCTTACTTCTGCTACCTTTGTAATACAGAATAATTTCATTATTATATACACAGAATAATTTCATTAGTATATTGAAAAGCAAAACAAAATTATGTTAAGAATGATAAACTAAATACTAAAGTTAGAAAATACTTCTTGGTAGTCTTCAATTCAATGAGTACATACCAATCAATCATGTACCAGCAAAGTGCAGACACTAGGGAACTTCCTACCAAATGCCAGGCTCCATGTTCCAATAACTGAGATTCTGGATTTGTTTCATTAATAACTGTATTTACAGAAATGAACAAAATTTTCATAATTGCTTATGGAATCATCTCAGAAAATGGAAAAAAAAATAAACAAAACAAACAGCAACAACCAAACCAAAACCAAATTCAGAACAAAACAAACTGACCAAACAAAATACGCAAACACACAAACAAGGAAAACAAACAAACAAACAAACAAACAAAACATCCCAAACAAAAATCCAAAATCTCATATCATTTGTGATGACCAAAGAAAGACTTCTAATCTAAAGACAACATTAGGCATTGGCAACATATCAAATTAATTATAAGCAGTGATGACTACAGTGGTTCTAAGTCTGTATAACACAAGAACAGGTCTGTGTGTGTTGTGTTGTTTTGTTGCTTGTTTTTGCCTTTTTTTTTTTTACTAATTTGACCTTAAAATAAGACAAACCAATGTGTCAAATTTGGTTCAGTTTTAAATAAAAACAGAGCACATACATTAAAAGGTTTGTACAGTTAACATTGTAAATCTGTCCCATATCTAAGCATAGCACCTAAAAACTGACCAACTCTAGAGTTCCTTTAACTATATAAGGCAGAAAAGTAAAATCTTTCAGCAATATGAACTTTTAATATGCAAATATTACAGAACATAGTCCTCATCGGGTCTGAGAAAACTTTTTAGGTTCTCACTCTTATTTTTGCTTAGAATGTCAGCCCAGACAGTTTTGCCAGTTACCGTAAGCTTGTGTGATGCGTGGGTATTTGGTCTTTGACAGGCTCATGGTTAGAAGGCCGAATTCAGTGGTTCAAACAGGTGGATCTAGGTATTGTTTCAGATGTTTTAACGTATTTCATCTGATGATCCACTTAGAAATCCAGAAGGATATGGGTCTCCCAGTTTGTTGTGCCTTCCAGCATTGATCTTAGATACATCAGGTCATCTTGAAACCTAGTAGAAATCTATATTGGGTTAACTAAATAAAGGCCAGTGAGTTCTATCAAGGGCTAGCACCTACACCCACTATTCTTCTTTTTCCTAGCTGCTCTCACGAAACCCTTCTATCAAAGAGGGATGCAATTGCCTAAGTGCAACCAGTTGTGCTGGTTTTGCATGGGCTACAGTAAATTTTTTTTCATCATAGCTCATGTGGGGCTACATTTTGGATTTGTGCTGAAAACAGTGCTGATAATAAAAATGCATTTTAGTTATTGCTGAGCAGTGCTTACACAAAGTCAAAGCCTTTTCTGCTTCTCACATGACCCCCTCAACAAGTAGGCTGGGGATGCACAAGTAGCTGGAAGGGGACACAACCAGAGCAGCTGACCCCAACTGACAAAAGGGATATTCTATACCATATAACATGGTGTTAGGCCTATGTAGCTGAGGGAAGAAGAAGGACGGCGGGGTACATTTGGAGTGATTGTGTTTTATCTTCCCAAGTAACCATAACATATGATGAAGCCCTGTTTTCCTGAGAATGGCTGATCACCTGCCTGACGATGGGAAATATTGAATGAATTCCTTGTTTTGTTTTGCTTGCATGCACAGCTTTTTGCTTTACATATTAAACTGTCTTTATCTCAACCCACAAGTTCTCCTACTTTTACCCTTCCAGTTCTCTCCCCCATCCCACTTGGCAGGGAGTGAGCGAGCTGCTGTGTGGTACTTAATTGCAGGCTGAAGTTAAACCATGGCACCACTGCATCTGAGATGTTACAGGGTATCTGAGAAATCTACATGAAGCTGACAGTTATGCTAAGGACCTATATGTTGTGCTAAAACCATATGCAGCAGCAACAGTGGAAACGTGTGATATCCCGCATGGACACTGAAGACTTAATTTTAGGCAGGTTCATTAAATCCTAGATGTATAGCATTTCTTCTATGGTACAAATGCACCCTGGGCTTTGACTCAGTTAACTAAGCACAGGATTCTACAGTCATTTAAAATATCTTAGGTTAGTCTGTATATAGTTACTTATCTAGAAAGGCACAGATAATATATGGCAGTCTCATAGATGTCTCAGATACCCTAGGGTATTCCGAAAAACACTAGATAGGGAGCAGGTTAGGGATAAATGAATTGAGCCATTAGGGTCCGGACTTCAAATTCTTTTAGAGAACAGCTATATAAAAGTAGGGTACTAAAATCTTAATTCTAAAGCCCCTATAACAATCTAATCTATTGCATCTTGGAGCTACAGTTTTTATCCTATAATGTAATCATAGTAAAATTCGTGCTTGCTTTACACAATCCCACTCCAACTAAAACGTGTTTTCTGTTTGTAACTGTTATCTAACTATTCACATTAATATTAGTATTGATACAGAATATTTATTTTAGGGATAATAGGAATGATTACCATGCAAAGCCTTTAAATAATTCAAATAAAATAAATACAGGATAAAAAAAATATAAGTCCTGTCAAATATTTATAGAAGTATAGGAAATAGCTTTGGAATATGAATTGAATTAAAAGTATCATTTTCTAAGCCCAGCAATCTTATTGGGATACATGTTTCAATATTCACGTCAAAACCTTATTATTGGTCATCTTGTACAATCTTTAAAATAGTCTATGATTTCCAGTTGGTAGATTTTACAGCACAGATTTATTTACACTGTAACCAGAAGGTCAATACCAAAAACCTGATCTGACTTCGAAGCAGAATGAAGTGAAGTGTGAAAAGAAGTCTCCTAATGATAAGGGAAAAGATGTGGGGTTCTGCTGTTAGTACTAGGCATCTTTATCAGTTTTCTAAATTCATGGATGTGCACTGAGAACCCAGGTACAGTTGAGAAGGGCTTAGGTATTATGCATTTTAAAAAGCAACCTGGTTTCTGCGTTTTAGCTGTAGAGAATGCCACAAGGGTGTCTAGTTTCGAAGTGGTTTAATGTATTTTGAATACTTAAGGTGGGGGTTGTAAAATTATGACCAGTATGCTGGGTGCATTAAGAGAACCTGTTCACATTAGGCATATGCAACCACTGTGAAATAAATCACTGACAGCATCTTCGATGTGTATCAGAAATATCCTATGAGACTGTTTAAACATTAATATTTGAAAAATATTTAGGAAGATGCTTCACAGTAGCTCTTGTATTTTTTTGATCTTCCTAAAATATTACCAGTCACACAGATATTGTTTTGTTTAAATAGTGAGGTTGAACCACATGTCATTTTCAGATTAAGCTCCTGTTGACCTTCTAAATTGCTAACAAACCTCCTGCAGTCCAGGCCTCACCTACCTTGATTTAAATGTTCTATAAACTTAACCTTTTCCACAAGTGTAAGACTTCATCCCCTAGAATTCCATTTAGGGACCTAGCATTCCTGAAGGCAGATCTTGCAAGTAAAGAAGGCATTCAGTACCTCAGCATTTTCCAAGTCCTGTGTCAGCGGGCCCTCTGTCCCCTTCTTCAGCAGGCTCACTTTCTCCATAAACTTCCTTTTACTGTTGTACTTGTAGAATCCTTCTTGCTGACCTTGACTATTCTTAAAACACTTTATGCCTTTCTCTTATAGTAATGAACCTTCTCTTCTTTCTGCTCCCACTCTTTTCTTTCACTTCTTGCATATCTACACAGCAAAAGTAATATTCCCAAAATAGAGATCACCCATTCTGAAAATTGTGGTCAGTAACAGTATGCAAATACATAATTTCAGGATTTTTTCATGTGGACAAAAAGGTCTCAAAGCCTTTGCCTTTGCCTTTGCTCTCGTTCTCTTTCCTTCATCCTTTCTTCTTTTCCAGAAAAAAATTGTCTGAGGCAGAGGCTCAGCATGGAAAATTTAAATCACTCTATTAAAATTTAGGAAAGTTTTGAACAGCTACTTGGGGTGTATTTGTATTGAATGCATAGGTAGATAGAAAAGGTAAAGCTTCATCCTTTAAGGTTTTGAGTCTTAACAGGTATATCACACTATAAAACATAAATGACCACTGTAAGATCAGATGCTATTTGAGAGTTGTATTTATCAGTACTACTTTTACACAGTGCTTATATATATCTAAATAATGTATTAAAAGCTTCAATAAAAGCCTTGTACACAGGTGTTTATTTTTATACCCTTCTATAATTTTTTATTGAACACTAGGAAAGAAAACAAAACCAAAACAGAAAAAAAAACCCAACAAACCTCAACAATCAGACAGCTACTGTTGCCTTCTGTTTGTCTTCTGAAAACATGTGGGATAATGGTCCTAACATAGGAAGGTGAATACTTCATTTTCTCTACTTTTTCATGGCAGCTGAGAAAATCCACTGCATTTCTGAGCAGCCTGGAAAAAAAAGAACAAAACAAAAATCCCTTTTGTAAGCTTTACTTTGTCACTCTCAAACAATCAAAGCAAGAACCAACATCAAAAGTGTTCACAAACTACTTTCTATCACCATAGACCATCTTCGTTTTCTTTATTGCCATTGGTATGTGATGAACTGAAAGACAAATGCTTGCCTTATTTTTGGAAAAGACAGAATTGCAATCTCAGAAAGACAGAAACATCACACACGCCTCTCAGCGTTTGGGTTTGTTTACTTTCTTTTAGCTTAATATTCATTGTAGTAAAGGTAAATATTTGAAGATCTTTGATGCAGTAAAAAGTTTAAAAATACGAATAATTTTTTAAAAGGCTACTATTTGCTTATTTCTTTATGCTTTACTATTTATTTATAACTGAAGGTACACAGGACATCATCTTTGCGACATCATTTGATGTGTTATCACTGTAAAAAGTAACCGTCAGTCAAATTGGAAATCCATTTGTTCATTGTTGACCATGCAGTTGTGCAAAAGAAACAGTGAGGACTCCATTAAAAGAAGTCTCCTGAAACTCATAGGGTTATTTTACTGATACAGAAAACCTGACTTGACTCCAGATTTTACTGGGAAGGTTGTAGAAATTGGAAATGTCTTCTATATCTTTCTCAAGGCCATAAACAAAGCAGTGAACAACCAAAGAAAGCAGCCTAATTCTAACACTGAAGAGAGAATATCAAGATACACATATAGGGAAGACGACAGATGATGACTTGATAATGGTCTTTGTAGAATTCGTTCTGTTTCTCAAAAAAAAAGAAAAAAATCAGAACCTCAGTCATCATATATGTAAAATATTCACCTTTCAGCAAAAAAGAAAAACATCTAAACACAATATGGTTTTGTTAGTATTTTCATAAGAAAATTTTTTCTTAAAAAGTTGTATAATATGTTGCTAAGCATAATATTCTAAGGTAAAGGAAGGAGATAAGCAGCAGTTTTATTTTGATAATGTCTGTCAGTAATTACTGTAACCAAAAAGCCAGCAGAAAATCATGTTTTTTACTAAATAATCATGTGAGTTGATGAAGGAGGATCCTTTTTTAATACGATTCAGCAGGATATGTTGTGTTGAGAAAAGCAAAGTTTAAATTAGTCTCTTGGACCATCAGAAACAGTTCTGATGATAAAACCTTGATTCTGCAAAGGAGTTAACAAAGTCAATCCAGTTTTATTTAGACATATATGCCCCTTCCTTTGGAAGCAAAATTTTAATACTGATCTCAGAAAGGAATGGAGGAAAACACACAGTGAACTAAACTTCATTTCAACTTAATCTGGATTCACTAGTACTTCAGCTATAAGCTGGTTATTTATAAGGGGTTATTCATGCACCATTTATTTCTGACTGATGAATTATTGTGTCCCCAGAGAACAATCAGCGAATAAAGAAAGGTTACAGACATTAACTCCTGCCTAGGACTATGTCAATTTATTATTAAAAATAATAATAATTAAAAAAAAAAAAAAAAGGACAGGGTAGGAAGCTACTAAGCTGTATAACTTGATTAGGTAAAAAGAGCATTAAATGTGAAAATCCTAAACTCTTTAGCTTTGCTTTTCTGCATATAAATTAGAGATTAGGTAGGAGCAATACGAGCAGCCCCTTTGTAATACAGAGGTCTAATTATAATGTATTTAGAAAAGTCTGAGTGTGTAATACGCACGAAGTAGATTAAGAGTGCATGGGAATTATAAAATGTCTAGGCTTCTTTAAAGCTTCTGATGTAACAGATAAAGCTACTTCTTTTTTTTTTTTTGGACACCTATAAGTTTGCTTGAGTTTGTTCTTTCTTGGTTTTATAGCAAATGTATGAAGTTTAATTAGTAAGAACAAGCTGAAAAATTGAAAGATAAAAGAATAATAAAAGGACAAAGACTAAACAAAATCCATGAAGTATTTCGAACTGAAGTGTTTACCTAAATGGCCAAAGAATATTAAAAATCAGTATAGTATCATGGATTCTACCACTTTCTATGCAATGATCACAGTTTATAACCGAATAGAAGCTGGTGGCTTTGAAGGCAGAGACAAGGTCCTTGCTCTGAGTGTGTTCATGAGCAGTCTATTTTTTGTTTATATCTTCAGCTTCAAAATATAAATTATTGTACTGTGCTAAGTGAAAATATTCAAGACAAGTAAAAAAAATAACAGATGTGAAACTGATTTCAGCTTTATCTGTGACATATTCATGAGCAAATTTGGACCAGATCTTGACTTAATCTTTAACAGATATATGTAAGGAATGTCCAACTGAATGAACATGAATTCAAGCATACTAATAATCTACTACTGTTACATTTATAATCATGGGAACAGTTGGAGATGTTATATTTCAGTCTATAAAATTACGGAATAAAAATTGGCAATACTGCCACAGGGAAGACAAAATAGAGAAGACCTATGAAATGTTAGTTCCTGAAAGTATTGTGTTCTGAGTAATAGATATAAAAAGACCATAAATCAATTTTACAAAAATAAATAATACAACTTAAGAAAATTGATGATGTACAATACATAGGACCTGATGTGATAAGGAAAATAATAGGGGACAAATTCACTTCCAGTGGTCATTTAAAGTGAAGTGCAAAAAGAATAAGAAATGTTTCATGAATCAAGAAGTCAGTAAAGAAGGCTACAGTCTCTTTAATATATTATGAAGACAAGATAGTGATAAAATAACTAGACAACAATTTCACATAGATATAAGAATGTACCCTATTCTTTATGCATGTAATTTACAGGTGAGTGTGTACTACAGATGATCAGTCTAAGTCAGGCTCCAGAAGAGAGCACTTCCAGCCCATTGCTACAGAATCTTAGCTCTTCATCTCGGTGCAGCAGCTCAGCTTCATAGCATAGGTGTTCCTGGTTCATTTGCTAGTGTGATCCAAGAGCACCCATTTATTAACTGGAACACAGAATAATTCAGGTTGGAAGTGATCTCAGGAATTCTCTAGTCCAATCTCTGAAGACATTCAATGTAGGTGTTGCAAAGATTCATCAGAGGCTACTGAATTAGAGATCCAGAGAAGTTATGAACACAAACCTATTATTTTTTTTTTCTTAGGTATAGGTATTAATTTTATAATGATGGAAATAAATGCATTAAATCTTTTGAAAAGCTAATAAGCAACAGATCTGTTAAAGTGCCTTTTAATCACCAGTAAAAGTATTATTAATATTAAAAAAAAGAAAAAGAAAAAATTAGTATCTATAATTGCAAGACAAAATAATGCCTACTATTGTTACAATATTTTGGAACAACATATATAGCTAACTGTAATTAAAACAAACAAACAAACAATCAACTAGAAAAGATAGGGCTAACTTCTGAGTGTCCTCAATTTCTGAACTTATTTATGATATAACTACTAGATACCTGAAATCATATGTGAATGGTAGCTAAAAGAAAAGGAAATTAACAAATAGTGCGTATAAAAGTATTAAGTATTTCAAGCTTTGAGTTAAATTGCCATGGTGTGATATATGTTTAAGGCAATGATGGCAATTTATCTAATAATATAGTTGCTAATTACTCATCAATAGGATAATTTCCATCTGTCTTTTAACTATCGTCAAACCTATTTTAATTTCTGTTAGCATTTTAAATTTTAAATAAGCTACCACACTTTAGTCTGCAGACTCCACTTTGATACTAATCATTGCATCTATGTTAAAAAAGGAAATACTTTTTTGTCTTAAAAAGTATCAGCAGTGTAAATCAGTTTTGTAAACTACTATCTACATGACAAAAGTTCAACAAACACATTAAACACAGTATGTTAAATGTTTTACAGAACTTATTAACAGGTATCAAATGGCTCAGGCCCATCCTTCTTAAACTGATTATGTATCAGTGAACTGATACATAAATGCAGCATATTTTTATCTGTAATGTATTTAATTAGCTGTCTATAAATCACCCAACATTTATGCAGTGTTGCCTTGTTACCAGGTAGAGTATTATAACTCTGATGTCCAAAATAGTTAAGGGAGAAATAGTTAAGGAATCAAAGCAGAAAATCTGTAAAGCAGTATCATACTGAGGAGTCTGCTATCCTTTTGAACTGTATCATCACAAGCAAGCTGAACCTTGTTTTCTTCAGCAGGAAAAGTCAACTTCCTAATTTCACTGGTTTTTATGCAGATTACGTGACAGGGCATTACTGTGACATTAAGATGAGTTGAGTAAACGTAGCTTTGAAAGAATTGATAAAAAATTAACATCTGAATTTAAAGCAAAAAAAAAAGATCAAAGACATCTGAAAAAATAGGCTAGGTTTTTTTCAGTGAGAAATCAACGTATTTCTAACCAGTTTAAGATGTAACTGATAACCTGAAAAAACAGCAAATATTCATAGGAAGAAGCTATACAGGATAATCCAAACAAGGAATAGGAAAAACTTTGAAGGTGAAAAAGCCTTGAAAATATTCCAAACATGCCTAATAATGATAAAGTAGCTGATTTTGTTAATCTGTTAAAATGACAGTGATGTCCTGTGTCAACAAATGATTAAATACTAGATCCAGCCAAGTATGCAAATTACAATTTAGGACTTAGGTGGAACTGAGACATCTCAGAACAATGCCATTGAATAATCCCTGTTCATTATCAGCCAACACTGGAGAAAACTGAACTCGACAATGATGTGATTCCTAGCCATAGAGGCCTAGTACCATTTGATGCTTTCGAAACAATTGCATAGAGACAGAAAGGCATGACCCGGAATTCATAAGAAACTGGCACTGCTCCATAGCAGCAACTTGATAACCAGGTAAGACACCACAGAGCATTTCAAATAACACTGACACTTATATCTAAACAACAGCATCAAGCCCATATTGCCCAGACTGTAGATGTTTTAACTAGATTTGAGGTTATACCTATGTCATTAAATGTAAACATTGCCATGGGAGTCTGTTGTCTAAACTCCCTTTACAGTCAGTGGAAATCTAGGATGTAGTTCAGTAACCCACACGTAAGTATCTAACATCATCTGAGATGTCTCTGGACATTTCTCCTGCCATTCCCTTGCTACTTTAAAAACATAAGCATCTTCTCAGGTCCTTTTTTAAATATGTAAGCTGTATGAAGGTGTTTCAGAAACTATGGACCACATCTTATATAGCAGTAGGCACCTCTATTTAGGCAACTAAAAGGATCCCTGAGGAATCTGGAGAGCTATTTGGCTGACCAAAGGAAGATATCTTTCTTAGGGTGAGATGATGAGCTCCTCTGACTCCAGTGCCCAGACTTCTGGATTAAATCCCTGAATGTTATTTGTTTTAGCAGGAATGAACCAATGTAAGTATACTTAGGGTTCAAAACCCTGTCATTAGGATTCAAAAATTCTTCAGGTTATTTTTTAATCATGAAGTCAGGTGTCACATTTCAATCATGGTGTTTTATTTAAAATAACAACCTAATTGCTTGATTATAGAATTGGTTAAGTAAGAGGTGCTGTCTACTCCTTTTCCTGCAGATGAGCCTCTGTGTTTCTGTATGCACAAATAAATATACTGAACTTCAAAAGAATCATTACAGAATGGTTAATGATCAGGGAACTCACATTGATGTAAAGAGATTCAGGATTGACAGGTGGATTTTGGTGTTGTTTGGGGGTGGTTTTAATCTATTAACCACTTAAGGCAGCATAAAAATAATACCAGGAAGATTAGCAAGATAAGAAGTCTAGAATCAAGAAAAGGGTAAGCTTTCAGACTTCAATCTGAGTCTGACGAGGCATAGACTGTTTTTAACAGTGTTCTGACTACTGATTCCAATTAGGTTCAGACCTTAAATTGATTTCACTTGAGTAAGAATAAACAAACAAAAAAAGTAATTAAATATTGCTGAGTTTTATGGTGGGTTTTTTTTCTGACACTCATTTGTTATTGCAGATTTCTTAACACATATTTCCCAGCTGCTACCTTTGCACTGTTTCTCCATTAAGGAGATGGAGATGAGAGTACTTGCTAATCGAAGTGTGGTTGCAAGGCTTCCATTAACTGGAGCATGTAGTCCATAGATGTGGACTGCATATCTTATAATTAATAAATATCAAGGTGATGTTACTAATTTTAGAAGAGGTTGCCCCTAGTTCTGCATGCTGAGTTAATAATTTCAAGGGTCTAAGTGTTAGAAATAGCATAAAATAAATCAAAATTTCTTCACAGTTTCAAGAACAGCAAAACAAAATGAGCTTAATTTGCATGATCATAAAAAAAATGAATAAAACGATGGGTTAAATATTAGAAAAACTAAGAGATAATGCAAAGTAGGGGGCATAAAGATAGTAAAAAAGATAGAAAAAGATAGAATGTGATAACACATAGTAAATAGAATATGTGATACAGAACACACATTCAGAAGACTCTGACCTCAACATTCTGTGAATTTTCAGTCACAGAATTTATAGTGAGTGCCTAAACATAATTTCTTTACCTTTAGGATGACAAGGGAAGAAGTAAAATTGCACAGTATCCTAAAGAAAATTCAGAGATCAAAATTAGTTAAATATTTTACAATGGGTGAAAAAGGCAAAAATTATTTCATTTGGTGTTGGTTTTCACAAAAATAAGTTGCAATATGTTGAATAATTCACAAATGAAAGATTATGTATTACCAAAATCCATGTTTTCTATTTCTCCTAAAATATCTTCCTCATATTTAACATAGGGAATATTTATAAAACATTGGAAATTTAAACACATATTTTCAAGCTGGAAATTGCTCTTGTTTTTGTTTGTGTCTGATATAAAGACGAGTCCGGTGTCAGCACTTAACAAATCATGATGATTACTTTAGTGGGAAGTACTGTGAGATTTTTAATGACTGTGGCTGATTAAAGCCTGAAATGACAGATCATGAAAAGAGCAGAGTCCTTAAATTAAATGGTTATCACTTTGAGTCAGGAAAAAAACAAAAAAAGATAGAGAGAAACATACATATAGTTAAAGAATCTAACTTAACAGACCTCTGAATTGAACACACTTAAAGAATAAAGATCTGCTGACTATGTGATTCTGGTATCCTTTCTGACAACTTGCAGTACATTTTCCATAGACACTATCATAGAGTGCCTTTTAAAACTAACAAAAGATGGAACTGTATATTACATCTTGTGATTTGCTTGTATTGCTGAGATACCATAGGAAAAATATGTCAAGGTCATACAATAAACATAAGATTTGTATTTTTTTATGTTGTTGTTCTGTGGGTGAATATGCATAGCACACATATATAGTGTTGTGGTTTAGCCCAGCAAGCAGCTAAACACCTCATACAGCCATTTGCTAACCCCACCCCCCAGTGGTATGGAGAGAGAATTGGAAAAATGGTAAACCTCATGGGTTAAGATAAAGGCAGTTTAACAGGACAGAAAGGGAAAATAATAATAATGATGATGATGATGATGATGACGATAATAATAATAATAACAACAACAACAATAACAACAACAAGAATAATGATAATAAAATATATAGACCACATATAGTGAATGACACACAATGCAGTCTCTCACCACCTGGTGATCAGTGCTCAGACTGTCCCTAAGCAATGGTTCCTGCCAGTTAGCTTCCCCAAAAAATATATACTGAGCATGACATCATATTGCATTGAAAATTCTTTTGGCCAGTTTGGATCAGCTGTCCTGGATGTGCCCCCTTCCAGTTTCTTGTGCATCTGGCATGGTGTGGTAATCTGAACAGTCCTTGACTACTCATCAATAACCAAAACATCAATGTATGATCAACATTATTCTCATTCTAAATGCAAAACACAGCACTTATCAGCTACTGGGAAGACAATTAACTTTATCCCATCCTAAACCAAGACATATAGCCGACAGCGAGTGATATATAGCACCAAAAGCTGTATTTATAGGTTAAAAAACAAAACAAAACACACACACGCACAGAACAACAAACAGAACAACCCATAAAACGAAATCAAACAAAAAAAAACCACAAGCAAAGCAAGTAGTAATTTGGTCCAAGTAGCACCTTAGTATTAGGTTAAAAACTCATATCTCTCTGTATGTGTTTAATTCCTACAAACAATTACGAAATATTTTCGGGTAAAGAGTGTAGACCGTTAATTATGTTGTTGACCAATAATTAACTCTACACAGTTTATTTGGTCTTGGTTCTTAGTGTAAGTATTTGTAAACAGCGCTAGGAATATTTAGGAAACATTTAAAATGAGATAACCTTAGAGAAAAAAAAAAATTCTATTAAAATAAAAATTCTCTGTTAAAAAAGCAACAAAAAAATGCAAAAAACCCCCCAACAACAACAATAGCAGAACACACACACACACACACACAAAAAAGAAAAACAAAATTACACACAAAAAAATGAAAGTTTTGAAAACAGGTGTTTCTTAGAGAAGTTTTTGCAGGTATCGGCCTAACACAGTCTCAGAATGGCTAAATTAGTGAACTGAGACCAGTTGTGGGAAACAAAAAAAAAAAATCAAAACCCTTTCTTTAACTATTTCGGTTAACAAGGCACTGTATTTACTTGAGGTTGCAGGGAGAAGCTTTTCTGAATAGGAGTAATCAGTGACTCTGCTGCTCCTGCTAAGCTGTCTCTGTCCTAAGGCTGTGTGACATTTTAGAGCGTGCTATTTTGATAACTACATTGACAAGGAAATCAAGTTAACAAGATGTGCTCAGACTATGCCTACTACTCACTGGACTGAGTGTAATTACAAACGTTGCCATCAAACGAATCCAAAAGACTGAATACCTAAAAGAAAAATGTGGATTTCCAGCACAATATTGTTTCAGAAAGGTACGTAAATCAAACCTTGAAAAATGTACCACACAGAAAAACATGCTACAAACATACCATTATTTCTGCTGCTTTGTGTTGCTTCTTTTGGTGATTCAGGACTTAATATGTTGGCTATGCCAGTACTGGCCTGATAAGGTGTTCAACTCTATTGTATGTCCAGGTTCACTCTTGGAACTCCATTTTTGTAGATGAACAACAAAACAACACTTTGGATGCACTCATCATTCTCAGAATAACCTACTCTCCATTAGTACTATAAATGCTAATATAATTTTGTTCCACAAAACCTAAACTGACCTTAATCAATTTTCATCTTCAGCAGTATTCCTTGTGGATCACTGCCCATAAGTTGTAAAACTCCTTTTCATACAAAATCTAACATTTTTTTTTAAAGAAGCTGAATTTCTCTCATTACAGAATTCCATCGTTTGGATGCTGACAAACAAGTATCCCGTGGTGAAATACAGAGACTCAACAAATCTCAGAGAGACTTCTCCATACTGTACTTCTGAATGTTGTAATTAAAGGAAAATCATATGGTGACTAGAATGTTCTTTTCCTATTACAGTAAAACATTTGTTCTCCTATGTGACATATGGCTAACATGCCGGTAACTGACCTGAGGATTAAATAGTCGTTTATATGTACACTAGCAATATTTAAACCTTTATAACAAAATATGTGACAGGTGCAAGGTACATACATATCTGGCGTGACAAAGGCTTACCATCTGTTGGTATAGATATTGGAATACATAGCTATTTTCATCTAGTGATTTGAATAGAAAATACGAAAGAGGAATATTTTTTTCTTAATTGCAGCAGGATTTTTACATTTTTAATTTTTCCTTCCAAATTTATCATAAATAACCATGTTACTTCTTGTATAGATACAATACGTATTTTACATCTACAGTGGTTTTACCTGAAATATTCAAAGACTCTTATAACACTTGTTGATCTAGAGACAGAAAATGGAAATAGATGGTTTTTAGAGCAGTTAGAGCAGTTATTTTAGAAAAATAATAAATTTAGACTGACAGATATTATTGCTTATCCCTTATTATAAGATATTACTACTCCTTTATATTCCAATACAAACTAACTTCAAAAACAATAATAATGCTATATTATACCTAGCAAGAAATGTTTATGTAGCAAAATTCGTAACAGCAGAAATTCTGTTATCTTACTTCATGTTGACTATTTTAGCTTTGACTGTTTAAAACGTGCATAGAAATAGCTCCTGTGGAATCAATGGAGTGACTGATGGCTTCTCAGAGTAAGAATCGTAAACATTCAGAAAGAGTAAGAACTACAGGCAAAGAATTCTTCCATCTTTAACATGACCAGCTATTGATAAATATTCATTGCATATTCAGTGCACATACACTGGGCTGGGGAGATCTTTTCTCGGAAATATCAACATGTGCAGTGCTTAATTTATCAGCCTTCTAGTGTTACCCTCTCATCACCCTAGGGCCTGTTAAGAGAACAGAGGTTTGGAGATTTGCTAAAAGTATGTCATTGCTGCCTCTCAGCCTAATGGCTTATCTTCTCAGAGAGGAGAGTAGTGTGAAGCTAGGTTGTCTACCTCTTCAGATGAAACCCTTTTATCTGTATTGCCTACTAGAGGTAGTTTGTTCTTAGTTTTGTTTTTGGTTTTTTGTCGTTGTTGTTTTTTTTTTTTTTTTATAAATTGTCTGAATGATCAGTAAGAGACAAGAACTGCAAACAAGAATTGTGTTCTATGACAGAAGGTAGGATACCCTCCTGAGAAGCAAATACATCTACACTGCATCTATAAAATTAAATGAAATGAGGTTGCAAGTGGATTGATGACTGAAGATTGCTACTGGTATCAATTGTCAGTATACTCCTGGATATTTTTTCCATCTGTTAAACCTGACACTCTCTGGGATCCTGCTGAACACAGTTTGTGGTGTAACAGTACCAGAAACATTCTCAACAGACATATGTACAAAGTTACATTAGATCTGGCTCCAAGCATTTTTCACAGTTTCGATGCTTTCATTATGGGAAAGTTCACATGGCTGGAGTGTTACCATGGATGGATAGAGGCTCTTTAGGAAAGGCAGGACAGGAAGGCAAAGAAGGGTCACCCGGTATGTGAGAGTGTAACAGGAATGCATGGAGCTCTGCCTAGGAATTAACAATGAACTAGTTGGAAATTTGGGGGCTAGGATTAGCAGACACACCAAGAAGGGCAACGTTGTGGTGGGTATCTGGTATAGATCATCTGATCAGGAAGAAATAGATGTGACTTTCTGCAGACAACTGGAATAAGGCTCACATTTGCAAGTACTAGTCTTCATGGGGGGCTTAAACTATGCCAATATCTGCTGGATGGACAGCACAGCAGGACACACACAATTCAGGAGGTTTCTGTAGTCCTTGACCACAACTTCCTGACATAGATGATTGAGAACTTTTCAGGGATTTGCAGGTTTGGTCCATAGTACACATATCCAGTAAGTAATGCACACATATGGTCTATAACTGTTAAGTGTGTGTGGGAACACACCTCCATTTAATATTTTTAAATGAAAACAACAACCTACAGCTATAATAATAAAATGAATCCACTGGCACATCAATAGTTGAATATTTTAATTTGGTGGACACTGAATTTAGAAGAATGCTTTGTGATATGATTAGATATCAGCTAAACATATTTTCTCAAAATAAAGCCCTTAAAAAATTAGTGTCATTCTACCTGAAATTAAGATTAAATTTGCCAAATGGCTTTCTCCAAAACAAATAAACTGAATGAAGAGCTATACAGCTGAGGTATATGAGTATGTTGCTAAAATTATTTCATAAATTATTCTCAGTCAGTCCTGTTCTTCTCACAGAAGTTTAAAACTACATCTCCTACTGGTGTTTTAGGCATTAGGGTAGGCTATATTCTAAGACTGACTAGCATTCTTGATCTCATCTTTTTTATTCAAGTCTACGTAAATAAATAAGATTTTACTACATCAAGGACTGGAATCCTTGCTGTTTCTTACATAGCTAAATAACAGAACAACCTGAACCATCATCTTTCCTTAAGTGGCACACCCTGGGCACATAAAATTACAGAACACCTTATCTTCAGTCTCCTTCAGGAAGTATATGATGACCTACTGATGGCACGCTCAGACACAGATTAGTGATGATGTTGGAATACAATCTAGAATCTATGAAGTCCAGCTTTCCTGTTGAAAGCAGGGTCAGCTACAGTGGGTTGCTAAACGCTGTGTCCAGTCAAACAAGGATGGAGACTAAACAGCCACCTTGTGCAACCTGCTCCAGTGTTTGGCTACTGTTCTGATTAAAAAGATTTCTATGTTTAGATGAAATTTCCTGGTTTTTGCTTGGTATTCATTGCCTCTTGTCCTGTCACTGGATATCACTGGATACCTCAGAAGAATCTGGCTCCATCTTCTTTACCTTCCCCACTCTCTCAGGTGATGAGACACTGGCACAGGTTGCCCAGAGAAGCTGTCTCATCACTGGAAATGTTCAAGGTCAGGTTGGACAGGGATTTGAGCAACCTGATCTAGTGAAAGATATCCCTGGTGGTGACAGAGGGATTGGACTAGGTGATCAGATGTGTCTTCCAACTCTAAACCATTCTATGATTCTATGATTTATACATATTGATTAGATTATTTGGATTTGAATTATAGTAACTGGAGAGGTGGATGAGATCTGTTGCAAACAAAGCACCTGGGCCTACAATATTCTTTGCTAAAAGGGAATAAAGTAGGATCAAATGTCAGTATTTGCCTGTAAAACTGAATGGAGAGCAAGATGGCAGAAGATGGACAACTGTTGTAAGAGAAGAATCCAACAACCGTCAATATGGCCGGTAAGTCGTCTTCAACTTCACAAGAGCGAAAACATGAATAGCAAATGATCCTGATGAACATTCAGTAAAACCGTGTTTTACAAAACCATTTCTTAGAGAAGAGATGTTTCCCAGTTAAATACTTACTGATGCTGGTACTTGAAATTAATTTGGAAAAAAAAAAATAGGAAATAAATATTTTAACATTAACTGTAGAAATATTGAAACAACATATAATTAGACCCATTGTGGAATAATGATTCAATTAATATCAAGATCATTCTTTAAGCAATTACAATACTTTTAGAATCTCTTCCTTAACTATCAGTTGCAACACAGTTACCGAATAATTAATATACACATATGACCTGTAAAATATGTGTCTGGTCACTCATCCATTTAATATTTTTGAATATAAAAGCAAGCTACGGTTACAATAATTAAAAAAAAAAAAAGAACATATAAAATATGTCTTTAAGAGACCTATACACTAGAAAAGCCTTTCTGTAATTCTGCTGTTGTAGTATAATGATGGGTTGCTACACGGTGCGTGATAGGGAAATGTCAAGGAGGGTCAAATGTAAGAAAGTGAGCTTTACAACTTTAACTTAAAATTAGTGTATTAAGTAGAATAAAACAAGTAAATGTTCTATAAAGAATCTTAAGGACCCGATATCCTACTGAGAATGTGAAACAAACTCTAATAATATTATTTTTGATATAACTTTATACGTTTTAAAAATAGAATTATTTTTAAAAAGCGAGAGATGGATCCTGTTGAACCTGAGCCAGTTGCTGAACACAGCTTCTGTAATATAGGCTTTCTTTTTGTTTTTATTGTTGACTGCCAGTGAATTCAAGGAAAATGAGTGTTTCAAACAAAAACAAACAGAAAACAGTAGCTATCAAAGTAAGTGCTGAACCCAAGGTCCCTGGATTATCCACTAACAGGCCCTGTTCATCCCCCAGAGCTCCCTGCACTCTGTTCACGGTCCAGGACCCCATGTCAGGCTCCCAGGGCCATCAACCCCTTTCCCTGTGACACTGGAGCAGGATGAGTGTCCAGCCCCCCATAGCCCTCCCCTGCCCAGCCATGGGCCCTGCTGAGCCAGGCCTACCCATGGGCCCATGTCCCAGCCCAGCCTCAGCCTGTTCACATCTCCAGGGAGGCCAGTGCCCAGGGTTTGGACTGTCTTGGTGTTCCTGATTGAGGCAGTGGGACAGGCCCTCGCTGCCAGACCCTAACCTGACAGACCCCATGGGAGCCCCTTGACACTCCAAGTATCCCAGCCCACAGGAAGCCTCCAACCCTTGCAGTGTCTTGGCAATTCAGTGAAATACTTCAGAGACTCCCCTCCAGTCTCAGGGACCAGAAAGTCTTCAGGTTAACTTAACTGCCTCCCACAAACTGTTTTATGATGGAGGTCACTGGCTTTGGGGCAGACTTGACAAGACATGTCCTTTGCTTAGAGAGTCAAAGTCCAGTAAGTTCTGTTGGCTTCAAGCATGCCAAACCCCAGCTATGATCAAGATGGTTTCACTACTATGTTTAGCAAGATTTATACCAGACGTAATGCTCAGTAAAATGGTATGCTACTTTGATTAAAACATGAATGAAATGATAAGAAAATGAATACTCTCTGTAGGTAAAACTCATAAAAAGCTATGCTGGAGAACGGAAAAGTTCAAACACTGTTGAAGAGCCAGAGGAAGAGCTACAGATGTTTTAAAATCCTTTGTTCCTGGATGTGGTAAACACAGAAATGCCAAGAATTATTAATATAACAGAACAGAAAGCTATTCACATGCCCTACACATTTTTTCTGGGATTCATGATTTCCCATTACACAATGAAACTAAGTATCAATGTCTGAATTAGTTTGTGTTCATCTGTGAAAACAAAATTTTAAAAAGCCCTTGAAGTTGGGAGCATCTTCTGTAGATCAATGTACTTCAGATCTGGAATTCATAAACTGATTAACTTGTGGTCAGGCACTCAAAGGCAGTTTAAGAACTTGCCTACTGAACACAAAATCTGATTAAGAGGTTGAGCAGTTCATGTCAAGCTTCTGCTTCTTTATAGTGTTAGGAATACAGTGCAGAAAGGTGCAAGAAATCTGGGGAGTTTTCTGAATGCTCTGAACTTGGTTCTTTGCCGGTGCTAGAGGGGTAAAGGGAGACACTCTGTTGGATGCACTGCCCACAAACAAAAAAGAAGTGGTTCTGAATGGAAAGGTTGATAGAAACTTTGTTGTAACTGTGATATAACAGAATTTAAGATCCTCAGGGATCTGAGGATAGTAAATAGGAGTATAAAACCCCCTGGTCCTAGTGAATGCAAACTTCACCTTTCTCATGGAACTGCTAGGTTGGACCTTAAGGCATACTGCCCTGAAAGTGTCCAAGAGACCTGGCTGATCTTCCAGGATGACCTCAATAAAGCACTAGAACACTCCTTCCAACACACATAAAACTGAGAAGCATAGCAGAAAGTCAGCCTGACTGGCTTCAATGTAAAGAGGAAGTATGTGGAAGATAAAAGTGGACAAAAGATAACCAACAGAAATATATAGAAAGTTTCTGGTAATACAGGGATGAAATTCGAAGGGGCAAAGTTCAGCTGAAGTCATCAGTAGTAAGGGATGTGAAGGGCAACAAGAAAGGCTTCTCTAGACACATGGCAGCATAAAAGAAGGTCAAGGAAACTGTTTGTCAACCAAGTGTTGAAGAAAACGGAAAATGTTGATGTAAACAACATCTTCTTTGCCTCAGTATTTACTGGTAAGGTCTTCCAACAGGTTTCTGAGGCTTCCATGCCTGATGAAAGAATTCAGACAGAAGTCTTACTTACTGTTCAGGAGATAACAGGTAGGGACCATTTTGACAAGTAGGATATACACAGTTTAATGGTACAAGGTGACATGTATCTCAGGGTGCTGTTGCATACAAATTTAATAACCAGTCTGAAGCCTAAAGTCAGCTCTGCTTCTGTTGTGTCATGGTTTAACCTCAGCCAGCAACTAAACACCACACATGTGGGATGAGGGAGAGAATAAGAAGGAAAAAGTGAGAAAACTTGTGTGTTGAGATAAAGACAGTTTAATAGGTAAAGCAAAAGCTGCACATGCAAACAAAGCAAAACAAGGAATTCATTCACTGCTTCTCACTGTCAGGCAGGTGTTCAGCCATCTCCAGGAAAGCAGGGCTCCATCACGCATAACAGTTACTTGAGAAGACAAATGCCATAACTCTGAATATCCCCCCAACTGCTTCTTCATCCAGCTTTATACACTGAGCATGACATCATATGGTCTGGAATATCCCTTTGGTCAGCTGGGGTCAGCTGTCCCAGCTCTGTTGCTTCCCAGCTTCTTGTGCACCCCCAGCCTACTCACTGGTGGCCTAGTGTGAGAAGCAGAAAAGGCCTTGACTTTGTGTAAATAGTGCTCAGCAATAACTAAAACATCTTTGTATTATTATCGCTGTTTTCTTACACTTCAGAGAAAGGTGTTCAGTGTTATTGCAAGCCACGATCATAATTTTGAGGGTGGTGGCAACCAGGGCAATCTCTAATCTCTGTAAAAAGACAGAAGTTTTGCTGAGCTTCAAAAAGGCAAGAAGGAGACTCTCAGAAACTACAGAGCTGGAAGCCATCCTCAGGTTTAAACTGATTAGAAACAACCAGCATGGATTTACCATGGCCAAACTGTGCTTGACCTGCCTGATTGTCTTCCATGATGAGATTTCTGGTTCTGTGCATAAGGCAAGAGCAGTGGATGTCATCTGCTTTGACTTTAGCAAGGCTTTGCATAGCATCCTTGTACCCAAATTGGTGGGATATGCTTCAGATAGATAATCTCTAGGTAGAAAGGTGCAAAATTGGCTGGAGCACCAGATTTTAAGCGTTAGCATTTCAAACTCTGTCAGCCAGTTGTGAGTTGTGTCCTTCAGGGGTCAGTACTGGAGCTGATGCAACTTAATGTACATATTAACAACCTGGGTGATGAGGCAGAACTGAGTGGCACCTACTTATACGCAACAGACCCTTTTTATCCTTCCTCTTCTTTATTTTCCTCCTCTTTTTCCTTCTTATCCTTGCTTTTCTCCACCTTGATCCTTCACCTACACTTCTTAACGAGCTTGCATAGTCCCACAGGTTTCCCTTAAATATCCTAACTATAACTGTTCCTTTAGTTTCCCTCTTTAATCAGATACAAAGCCCAGGTTGGCCTTACTTAAAGCTGTTCTTGGTGTTCCTCAGTGGTCCATCAATTAGTAGCTGTAGAGTTTTCATCTTTGTTATTGTGTCATTTATCACTTATCAGATTTATGTGTCTGTGTATTTTGTTTATCTCTTTCCCTATTACTTCACCTTATAAAAGATCCTTAGCATAATAATGTTAATGAATCAGAGGCTCTCAAGTCCTATGTACTGGTCACTGGCCCACTGGGGAACAGTTTTTCAGAAAAGGACTTGGGGATTGTAGAAAACAAGAAATCAAATACCAGTCAGCAATACAACATTGTGACATATTAGCCAACCATGTAAGTACATACATAAGAGTGTAGCCTGCAGGTAGAGAATAGAGATTACTACCCTCTATGCAGCACCTGTGTGACCCAAGACAGTAATTTTGCCTTGGTTCCTGGGCTTGCCAGTACAAGAAATATACTGACACACTGGAGGGAGCCCAGAATAGTCACCAAGAATCACAGAATCACAGAATGTTAGGGATTGGAAGGGACCTTGGAAGATCATCTAGTCCAATCCCCCTGCCAGAGCAGGAACACCTAGATGAGGTTACACAGGAAGGCATCCATGCAGGTTTTGAATGTCTCCAGAGAAGGAGACTCCACAACCTCCCTGGGCAGCCTGTTCCAGTGCTCCGTCACCCTCACCGTGAAGAAGTTTCTTCTCAAATTTAAATGGAACCTCCTGTGTTCTAACTTATATCCCTTGCCCCTTGTCTTATCATTGGTTGTCACCGAGAAGAGCCTGGCTCCAGCCTCGTGACACTCACTCTTTACATATTTATAAACACTAATAAGGTCA
>VWYH01008676.1:26069-55690 GCA_013399365.1 Pampusana beccarii
CATTGGCCTTCTTGGCCACAAGGGCACAGTGCTGGCTCATGGTCATCCTGCTGTCCACCAGGACCCCCAGGTTCCTTTCCCCTACACTGCTCTCTAACAGGTCGTTCCCCAACTTATACTGGAACCTGGGATTGTTCCTGCCCAGATGCAAGACTCTACACTTGACCTTGTTATATTGCATTAAATTTTCCCTGCTCAACTCTCCAACCTGTCCAGGTCTGTTTGGATGGCAGCACAGCCCTCTGGCATGTCAACCACTCCTCCAAGTTTTTGGTGTCATCAGCAAACTTGCTGACAGTGCATTCTATTCCCTCATCCAAGTTGTTGCTGAATATATTGAATAATATTGGACCCAGTACCGACCCTTGAGTCACTCCACTAGATACAGGCCTCCAACTATACTCAGGGTCAGGGGGCTCAGGCATATGATGTGCAGGAGACACTGAGAGAACTCTGTTTATTCAGACAGGTGAAAACTAAAGAGGGACATCTTCAAAAGGATGTGAAAACTAAAGAGGGATATCTTTCCAGACTGCTGTCTTTGAGCACTTAATGTGAGGTCACAGAGAAAACAGATCTACCAGGGGTTCACAGTGAAAGGACAAGAGGTCAAGGCCATAAGTTGCAGCAAGGGAAAAATTATTACTAGATATCAGAGAAAATTTCCCCACAGGGAGTATTTAAGGACTGGTAAAGGTTGCTCAGAGAGTCAACTGAACAAGGCACTTACCAGTGTGATCTAACTTTGAAGTTAGCCATGCTTTGTGAAGAGGAATAAACTAGATGGCCTCTAGGGGTCCTATCCAACCTAAATTATTATATGATTTTAATTTAAAGGTCAGTGTTGGCCTGAAATAAAGCATTTTAAAGAAAAGAGATCAATATTCAGTGTCATTTGTAAGATCTGAAATGCAAACTTTGAATCTGGGTGGAAAATAACACTCTGATTTAAATTTTTTGCAAACTTCTGCGGAATTTATATCAGGCTGTTGTAATATGCTTACAAGGAATGCTCTGGGGATCAGTTAGATATGTTCCTCAGTTTTACTTGATCTAAGACTGATTACAAGTGAATGGATTAGAAAACATTCCCCATCCAAGTGTATGTGAATCTATAAACTATCTTTAGAAACCCTAAGAAGTGCACAAGCTGTCTAGCATGTGCTTTACTGAACCCAAAATAGAGAAGTACTCTTTCTGAGTTCTTGTTTCAGCTGTCTGACCCTGAGAGGACAGATATCTGGCATGATAGAGCTCAAGGCAGGCAGTAGTAGATTTCAATGACTGTTGATGACTTTGGAGTTTTTTTGGCATGCAGTGATGGAGTAAAATCATCAAACATAAGACTGAATATTACCTACATATTTAAAAAAACTGCTTTCCTAAAAATAAGGGTATCAGCAACAAGTCAAACTTCTGTTTCTTTAACTTTGCCCTACCAAGTACGTTTTGTTTCAAAATATATTTCTCAGATTTTTTCCAAATCAACCTGTAGCAGGGGTTCTCGGTCTATGGCCGTTGATCTCATGCAGCTTGTGGTCAGTTCAAATGGGGCTTATTTATCTCAGCTGCATGACACGCTTTGAAGCAGGTAAGCACTGGCATAGAAGCCCATGCAAGATTTCCTCCTGTCTAGGAATTGGTCAGCAGAAATCCACCAGGGTGATAATATAGCTGAGACTGGCCCTGGTTGGTCTTCCAGGACTTAGCTATATCCTCAGTCGTTTTCCAAAGTGAAAACAGTTTGGAGCCCTTGAGGACTCACTGTTTACTCCCATAGAGAAAGCACTTTTAGAACCCCTCTTCTTCTTAGATCTCTGAGGTATATAACATGTACTTTCCAGAATTAAGTCATCTGAAGGTTTAAAAGATGTTTCAAAATGTCAAGGTCACCCATCACGAGGAAATTTATTACGGGAAACAGTAACAAAAGTCATCATGAAACATTATGTAAAATTTCTCTATGAATACACAGACTTGAAACGTAGGAATGTCCTAATATCCAGCTTTGGGACATTATCACATATTTACCCACTTCTTGCATGTTTTAATCTGTCACTGATTCTCCTATCTCCGAATTGAAGAGTGCATATTTTTAAGGGTAAGATTTGCGAAAGCTATACCCTCTTCTGATAGGAGAAATTCCTCACATTAGTTTGCAGATATTCTCTTTTAAAAACTATGTAAATTATTTTAGTGTTAGGCATACAAAGAATCACCAGCTATAATGTTTTAGTTCTCATGGTATCTAGTTATAAAGCTGGAACATCTAAGTATACAGCCTTTGACAGAACTTTATAACAGAAAAAGTAGAAGAATCAAATGAGTGGGGTGCATAACTGGGGAAAAAAAAAGTTTACAATTATTACATTCCTGCAATATATGCTGAAATACACAGTGTAAGAGTATGAAGGTGATCATAGTGATTGGATTAACTTGCAAATAGGTAATAATTTTTATTGAAGGATATCTAAATTACTCACTTCAATATCACATTGATTTTTAAGCATCTACATAGCTAATGAAAAAATTGTTAAAGAATGAAGAGGAAGCTGAACCAGGATTAAAGTTCAATTTAAAGTCTCCTGACCCTCTGTACTACCTACTGGTGCTTTTCACAGCAGACCTCTTCTAGCTGCCACAAGGACTTACGGCATTACAGTATGAGTTTCATTAGTTTCAGCTGCAAAGTCAAACTTCTCTAAGTGCTTTAACACAACTCAGATTCCACCTTCTATCCATGTCTCTCCATTCAGTCTTATATGCATGGATATTATTATAAAAACAATTCACTTATCTGCAGTGATCTGCATAAACATATACACAAGAACAGTTCATGCAGTTAGTTAAAGCACTTTTTCACAGTAAATAAATCACATGCTGTCCTTTAGCACGTGATAGGTAGTATAAATTAATCTCTTATCTCTTTCTAAGCCAGAACATTGAGAATATTTACTCCAGAAATTTGATACAAATACATCAGCTAGAGAGTCAACTATGCTCTTTTTGTATAGGATAATTTATTACTTTTTTGTAGTTCTCAGCTAAATCATAAAACTGATATTGTAAATTCAATGTCACACACACTAGTTTCTGAGAAAAAAATTACAGCCTACCTGCTCCTAATTAAGTAGAATTATGTGGGAATGAATAGAGAGTTAAAATATCAAGCAATCAACCAACCAAAACAAAACAAAAACACTTTAGGAAATAAGATTTAAGAAGGTGACTGAGGTGACCTCGGTCAGCAAGGTACACAGCAGTGGCAACAGTAAGTTCTGGGACTGAGCTCTATACTGAGGTGGACAGGTGTATTTTTTGTCATCATTGTTTTTTTGCTGTTGTTGTTTGTTGGCTTGGGTTTTTGTTTGTTTGGTTTTATGATCAGCAGAATAAAGGCCTGTCCTATCTTCTATGTTTGTTTTACGGCAGTATAGCGTAGCATAGCTAATATCTGTTTACTTGACGATGGTTCTCTTCAAAAACAGAAACAATCAGAAGCTTGCTGTTAGCATATCTTCAATTATGATTTAATTTTTTAATATTCATTTTGGATTAAAAACATCACATGGAACTCCAGGCTTGAGATTGAGGCCAGTGCTTCAGATCTGCAAAATGGAAGTATCCCAAAACCAAAGAAAACCATTTGTGTATGGTCTACTTCTCCTGTGAGGATGGTTCTTTAGGATAAGCACTTATGGACACTAAAAAAAAATTACATATTTTTTCTTCAGTCTCAAAGTTAAATGCAAAGTACATGTCTATAAATTTACTCTAAGTAGAATAAGACCATTGAAGGGTAGATATAACTCAGGCATACTACTTTTATACTCTTCTAGGACAGAAGTTATGAGACAATTGGACCTAGAGATGGCAATTTGTATGCCTGAGATATTTTTGAAAAGCTAACAGAAACAATGATGATGAAATGACAGAAAATTTCTGTAACACAAATTTATTTAAAAAATTATGAGGTTTAGAATTCCTTTAGGCTATTCATGAATGGAAAACTACCCAGAATGACACTGAATGTCAATTAAGTATATAGGCCATTAGTAGAAAATCAATCTTTATGGTTGTAATCAAAACGGAGACAAGAGACAAACCAAAACTTCTGTGGCAGGTGGAAAACTATCACTGAAGTACTAAAACCAATTCTCCAGCCACATCACTGCAATGCTCTCCAAATAATAGTGTCACAATAGGTATGCTACATTTTTCCTGTATCTTCAGGTATTGGGTTAATCCTGAGAAACCTCACGTATCAGTGGTCTGATCTGGTCTAAAAATTCTATATGTTGTCTTCTAGTAAATCAGAATATATCCCCTGAAATAAGCAGTATACAGTGATATACATATATATACATATGTATATAGAAGTCACTATATTGATTTTGGGAGTGCCATATTTCACTTTCATTTCCTGAACATCTGGCCCAATGATTATGTATACAGTATTGAAACGTAGAGAATAATTTCCTTCATCTCCTCCCCTTCCTTTTAACATCACTTTTGTTGTAAACTTCTAAGAAATCAAGTACACTTAAAAATTATTTTAATGTCTATTAGCAGTATCTGAAAAACTGTATTATTTTATCACGTTGTAGTTATTGTAGATACAGTAGGAATACTTGAATTGTGCTATGTAATTGCTTTATTTAGTCTGAATGAAAAAAATGTTGTGTTGCTTTTTCTATCACCATAAAAAAATCTTTCACTTCAGTGTACTTTTGTGAAAAAACTCAACAAGTAAAAATGCTTTGAAGGCAAGTTTCCTAATCAGAATTTTTTAAAGAGATATCCTTCATTGCTCAACTTAACAGGGCAGTTGAATGCCAACTGGTAATTGAAGTCCTTCTGAGAAAAAAATATCAATCACACTTGTCATTAAAAAAGAAGTAAAAAGATATATGAATGAATTAATGTGGTTTTGTCTTGAGCCAAGGATTTTTTTAAACAGAAATACTGATTTATGCAACCATCAGGTTTGAATTCATGCAACACAACTTTCTCGGATTGAATTGCATTGATTTTCTATAACAATGTCAAACATTCAATGCATCACAGCAGCTGTGAGACTGAAATAAATAATACCTTCAGAAAGAAAGTGATTCTTCTATTTTTAAATACATAGGTGAACATCTTGTTCTCCTGTTCCCTTGCTCTGTAGTAGCTTAGGCTGTAAGCTTGAAGAATTTCCTAATTCCCTGTCTTCATTTTCATTTAGGATAACATGCTTTGTTTTTCCTACGACCTTCTTTATGCTCTTGCCTCTGGGACAAGTTGTTAGAACTGTATGCCATTCTGTTTATGAAATGTGAAGAGATGTAAAGAACAAAATAAATTTCAGCAAATTTGGCTTTGAATAGTCACTAGTTAGATGTGATATTGGCAGAAGCTGAGTAGCACAAAAATAGGCTTGAAAGATGCTATTTCACATGTAAGATTCAAATTTGAAAGATGTATCAGACTTTTAACACATACTGCATACACAAATTAACGTTTTAATGAAATCTGCAGTGTTTCTGATAACACTGTCAGTCATAATAACTTTTCTGATATTGTTAGTTCTGGTTATTTGAGCTTAATATTTATAGCCCAGGATTGCCATTTACAAATTTGAGTTTGACAGGTTTTGTACTCCACACTAAATTTATTGTTTATTTTGTTATTGATTTGTTAGTCGTTTACTATTCTTTTTCATGCATATGATTTAAAGTTGTTAAGTAGTTTAAATTGCACTAGGACATTCATTTTAGGCACCTTCACGTGTTATTTTGAAACACCATGAACATAACACCACACTATTACTTATAAGAAATGGCATACAGTTTTCAGTTGAGTGTTTTCATGTAAAAACCTACTGCAATCCCCAAAGTACTTAACAGATATGCAACTTGGTTGATTTGAAATACATAATGTATGCTTTTCAGGTGACGCTGAATAAATAAAAAATCCAACTGGTCTGCAAGTAGAAAGAAATGTAATGTAGAGGATTGGATTATCTTCTCAGCCTCTTATTCAAGAACAAAAGAATCGTCAGTTCCTCTCCATTTTTGTGTAAATGATTCCCTGTTATATCGAAGAGTTGCAATGTCTATTCAGCAGTTTCTGCAACTGCAAGTAGGCCTTTTATTATAATTGGCAATAGCAGGTCAATACTGATACTCATTAGTAATCATAACGGGTTGATATTTGTACCTAATACTCAATTTATACAAGCATGGGACTGACTGTTTCCCCTGGTTCTGTACTCTTGTTCTGTCTTAACAGCCTCAAACAAGCAAGCCCTATTTGAAAGGGATGACCGCTGAAAATGTAGTTAAGAGTGATTGTTAACTTATTAACTCCATCCATTTTAGGCATCTTGCTTCTGAGATTTTAAGTAACTCAATGTTCCTATTTTTCTTACAGGCATCTTCAGCGGGATATTTGAGCAGAGACATAGGTTGGATGTTTTGCTTCATCTCCTCCAACACTTGTCTCCATTGATTATAAAGAAAGCCCATGGCAACTATGTTCTTTGATGTCTGAAGTCTGACAATTTGAATCCTATCCTTTCACCCTCTTCCTCCAGCTTTTAGGGTGGTTTAAAGTAGGCAAGGAAGTCTGGTTACAACCAGAATGTTAGCTGAATATGGTTTCCAGCACCAGACCTGTCTTTTTTCAGTTGCTGGATCTTTGTCAGCGCCTACCTGCTTTGCTGTCACCCTCAGCTCCTGACTTGCATTGCCTTGTGGAGTAACCCACTTCTGCTGCTCCCTGACACATATAGCATCATCTCTTTCACATTGAGATGTCCTCTTGTCCCTGCCAGATGGATGTGAGGCTGCTTTGGCTCCGCATCCCTAGGTTCAGCCAGTAGTGAGTCTGAGCATACATTCCTGATTCACAAACAAACACAGCTGGTCACACAGATCAAAACAGCAGTCATATAAACATGAACAGCACACCCACATCTGCTCCACCTTTTCAGCTGATCAGGATTAAAGTCAATTTGTAGTATATGCACAGGCACACTATGGTTCTCTCCAGCAGCTTGGGCCCAGAGCCTGGTCTCCTTTATTTGGTTGAACTCAGACCTAGACGGCATCAGACCTGTGGTCCGTTTCTCTGTATGTGGTCACTCACACCCCTTATTCTACTCACTGACTAGTCCAGCCTGAATTTCGCTAGTGTCTCATGTACATACACATAGAGAAGAAAGAGCACATACGTGGAAAAAAGGAACCGAGTAACATAAGATATCTGCAGTGATCAGGCAGAGGACTTTTTCAGACAAGTGCACTGACTAACAGATTGCTTATAGACAACCAGTGATTTTAAGCTCCTTTCCCTCTTCCACCCACCACTGGTTACTGCCAATCCACTTTCATCCCTGTTTTCGACCTCTTCCTTAGACATCCCATAGTGAATTTCATACATTTCCACAATCTTCTTTGAACATCCCATGTTAAGTTTTATACAAACCCCAGTGTATTTGTTTTGACCCAAAATTGTCTTCTCCCTGCATCTTTTAGGAAGTCCTATTGTACTTTAGACAATAACCCCACTTTGCATGGTTTTCTGGGGAATTTCTTTCGCTGACTCGTTTTGGTGGGCTTCACACCAGGGAAAATGATATTAAATGTTTTTTAATAGCCTTAGGAGTATCTGAGTCAGTGTACTCTTTCACTCACTATGTTGCCAGGGTTCCTTCATCTGTCATTGCTCCTCTGATCCTTTCCACGTTTTTGTTCAATGTGATTAAGCTTCGGTGAGATAACTTTACTGTAAGCACACCAAATAAAAGAACTCCCTCACCCCGCTTTTTTTCCCTGCCATATTTTATGAGCATTCAGCAGACAAACCAGAGGTTTTGATGTTTTTTAAAAAGGTTGCACAACCTTTTTGCCAAACTCTCGAGAAATTAAGTTGACTTGTCATATATGACAACAGTCAGAAGTCAGTTAAAGTTAATAGACCTGGAAGAAAAATACCCTCGATACGTATTTCTGTCTAAAATACACCACAGATGATGTGGCTGCAGATGCTGTCTTTGTTGTTAATGACAAAGCCATTAACTCAAATGATATTAATATGTGGTTAGTAACAATTTCAAGTAGGTGGTTGACCAAAACCCATTATACATCCCTGAATGCCATCATGCACAATTGTTTTCAAACAAGTAGATTGGGTTTTAAAGATGAAACAGATGACTGAAATAAATGTCAGACAAATGTAAAAAGTCAAGATATGATAAAACAAAATATCATATTATTAAATCTTGGGTAGAAGGTATTATAATACCTCATCAACATTATGCAATTATCTATAATAAGATTCCTATCAGTATAACATTTAATAGGCATTACTCTTTTACCACCGATTTCCCATAATATGATTTTTATTCCAAACAACTTTTATTAATAATATATAGAAATATTTTCAGGAATGTAATGTATTTCTGTAATTAATTTTCCTGAAATATTTGTCCATGGAAATTGTCAATTTTCAGAAAATTACAGTATTGCAATAACTAGCTAACAATTATATTCCTTCAAAATCTCTTTCTCACTAAAAAAAAAGAATTAAAAAGTCTTGCAAAATACTATAGCTGGAATAACCAAGAAATGCTGGTAAATATTGATAGGTTAGCTATTTGTTTTAAATGTAATTGTTCTGAACTATCCTTCCTTCTGTGTTTTCATATGATTTGCACTGATGTGGAAAAAAAGAAAAAAAAAAAAACAAGTATAGTTTCTCTGATATATTGCATCAGTTGTAAAGTTTCATTTAAGCATTTTTATCATAGCAATAACATTACCAGGTGGCTTCTATACTTTTGTTACCAATATTATTAGGGTGTGTCAAACCAGTTAGGAGGAAAGGTCCACATGGAAACTAACCTTGAAACCACAGACATCACAATTTTTCTTTTGCAATTTTAATTTTCTCTAATAAAAGTATATTTTGAATGAAAAAGAATAATTAATAAATGTTCCCTTTAGGTAAAACTGAAAGCTTAGACAACATCACCTCTTTCGTCACAGCATTTACTGAACTTTCTCACCATTACAGAAGACCTGAAAATCCACTTGAAAAATAAAGTGGAAATATTTTTATTTTCCTTTTTAGTGCGAAATAGACACTTTGAATGCTGGTGCTATACTATGTTAAGTGCGCATGGGAGGCAGAAAGATAGTAAAGTTGAATTTGCTGGATACGTGGATATATTTTCAGCCTGGCTTATAAATTGTATTCTGCAAATTGAGATTATACATGAACTATTTCTTTCTTGTTTCTTTTTGTTCAAGTCTGTCTTTTTTTTTTTTTTTTTCCTATATGTATCTTTAACTTGTTGAAGGTAAGTAAAATAACTTTTTGCTAGCTGAAACTTATTACTATTACCCAGGTCATTAAAGTCCTCAGAGAACAAAGGTATGGAAAGGAGGATTTGAAAAAAAATAAAGGAAAGCAAAGATAGTTTGCATTAAAAGTATACTGTTACTAATGATGACCAGTTGATTCCTTTGAAAAGTAAATTTTATATCTTTTCAAGATATTAACAGTGATTCTAAGTCTCAAAGAATGCACTACAGCTGTGAAATAATTAAAATAATGATCTTAAAGTAATGTTTTGACACATTTTCCAGAGCTTCATAATAACAAAAAGTAGTTGCATACCTACTTAGACACTGTGGGTGTACATTGTTTTTCTGTTTATTTTCCTACAGAGTGATAATGTTTTTTGTTAAAGCAACTGATTTAAGTGGGAGAAAGATCCTAAGGTCTTCACAGTCCTGTAGGAAGACTTAGAACTGAAAGTCATGGAATGAGGGTCTTTGTAAAGTATCCTATCCAGTAAATGTCACACAAGGCTTTTTGTACCTCCGTTATTATAAAATAGGTATATATTTTGGTTCAATGTTTACTTTATTACTATACTTAGATGCACATGTATAAGACTCCAGACACAAAGTATGTACTTTCACGTGTTAAACTTGAGAAAGCTCTTGAAACTTTGAAAAGGTCTGATGCCAATGGATTTTTGGTCTGGTGGAAATGTAACAACAGAAGGTAAGTGCTGACAAAAATGAACAATAATACCATGTCTCAAAAATAATCGATGAAAAGGTGGTAGAGCCAGAAGTAGAAGAGAGGCAGGAGCAGTAGGGTCTTGGGCACAACTGATCACTCTGCATCTTGCTTAAGAAGATTGCTGATCCTACCAGAACCAACAAGCACTTTGCAGTCTCCAGCTTCCAAAGCTGCTTTAGCTACGTGCTAATTCTGTATCAGAGCAAGGTAACTCTATATGAAACACATGCCAGCTCTCTTTTCCCTGGCTTCCATCCAAAGAAAAACTCACCTGCATGTCCTAATAGCAGGTGCTCTGATCTGTACCAGGTGTCAATCTACAAAGCAGGACACTGCAACAGATTATACAACCATGAAAAAGAATGTCTAGACAGAGTCTGAAGGACTTTTTACCTTCAGCACGAATCACAGTTGTTTCATCTTAGTTTTTATTCAGAGTTTGGGAAGTATGGGAACAGAAGCCATAAACAGCTTCCTCATTTTCTCTGCTTTGTGTAAGAAAACAAGGAAGACATAAATGTTTGTACTACATATAATCCTTTGACAGCAACAGTAACTGGGCAGTAATCATAATCGAATATCATAGATAATAGCTATTCAGACATTTTTTAACCATGAAAATTAATATTTAAATAAACTAGACTTATTTCTTAGGAATGCCAGAATTACTAAAATCTTATTTTCAAAATATTTATATCTTTTTTTTTCCCCCGATGCATTTTCCTTCATGAAAGCCCTGTGTTTACCTCTGTGCCCAGCCTGAGTGCTGGACTGTATGCTGCTGTCTGTTCAGTACACATACACTGACTGTCAAGTTCTGCCTGCCAGCTTTTCAGAGGAGACATTAGAATTTGGATTTTTCTCCTCTGTTTGGTCACGGATTTTTGTGAAACATGTTTTTGACACCTTAACATTTCTCTTGTGTTTAGCAGAAATCAGGTGAAAAGTTAGAGAGCTAAACAGATATAGAAAGAGAAAAAACAAACAAACAAACAAAAAAAAACCTTATATCTTTCTTCAGGAGACCAGGCTGAAAGATGAAAATTTGAGAAAGTGAGCTCATTATTTTCTATCTATTTACAAACCTCAAAATTCATAGATGTTAAAGATAGCAAAAAGCTATTAGGTCTATTTACTTCGCTTCCATACTTTTTATGTCAAAAGTAATTGCTCAGGAGGATGGAGATTATAGGAAATCCTTGGAGGTCTGACTGGTTATACGAGTGTGTAGCAGATACATTTTGTCTTGGAAATTAATTCTAACTTCTTTTCAGTACAGAACCTCAGTGTGTACTATTTGATGACAAGAATATTTTCTTTCTGATTGCAGAAAAAGCTTTTTTTCCCCAAGTCTTCTCTGTGCATTGACACAACCATTTGCAGTCTCCTTTCTCTCCCTCTTTAATTCTTTATGTGAGCGTACTCTTCAGGATCACTCTTATCAGCTCCTGGGCAGGTGATCAGTAATTGATGCAAGAAGCGTAGGGGACATATCAGGAAGCCTTAGCATCTGAGGTGGGTGGAGCATTAGAAAGGAAATGAGACTGGAAACTGGAGCAATACTTCACCTCTTCTTCACACATAGATCTCTTTTGTCACAATGAGATAACTAATGGCACAGGTTAAGCAGCTTCCCATTATATAAGGAGTAATGAGAAGATTATGAAGTTTGCATGGTTCACATGGGGTCAGGGTGAAAGCTAGAAGTTCCAAATGGATGTCTAAGACTGGCACTCTGCCCAAGATACCCAGTGCAATTTACAGTGCAATATGGAGACAGGGAAAGTTATCACCAAATGCCATATGTGTCCAGACCATGAATAGAAACAAAACACTTCCAGCTAGGGCATCCTCATTGGAATGACCCTCAGTAGCATCTGACAGTTCAGTTTGGCTACAGATACAACCTGTGAAGTCCACTTCTTCCACCCTTGAAAAATGTAATAAAAGAATGAAAATTTTGCCTTATTGTTTCTTACTCTTTCACATCCAGAGGTTCTCCAAACAGACTGAGGCAAAATATAAATTAGCCAGCATCTCAATCAGGTCAAATTTTTCCATTGTTTCTCTATTTTGCTGAAATGACTATGATTACTGGTACCTGGCACTTCTTTTTCAGTTTCTAATCAGATGTAGTCCAAAAGAGTAACAGAGAGAAAAAAATAACACAAAAATGCCATCCAATTTACAGTTTGGCTAGTTAACTTCGCCAATATCGTAGTACAAATCGTTACTTTTCTATCAATAGATAAACAAATAATTATTATGAGAAAAATAACTTTTAAACCATATTACCTGTAGGAAGAAAAAAAAAAAATCTTTTTCATGTTTATACATAATCTTGTCTCAGAAATACCCAATTGTTCACAGTCTCCAGTGATCAGAAAAAGGTATAATTACTAGATATGACCTTCGATCTGTCTCTCTGCACTTCTACATTTCATACATTCTTTATATATGGTACCCACTACATAATTTGTAGTATCATAAAAATTGAAAGAAGTTAGTGCAAAACTAAATAAGAAATGTGAGCCTGTATGTTTAATGAATTTAACTTCTTTACTAGAAGAGACAATTCTAGAAATCAAGTATGGCATTTATTTTTGATAGCTGCATAGACAAACCTTTAAGGAACTGTTAAATTATTTTGGAGAATACAAGAGATGATCTATCCTTGACTTAGGCACTGAAGAAATAGCTTTAAAAAGTAAGTCTTTATTTATACATTGATGGTCAGCTATAGACTTGGAACTCTTTCTGGGAAGATTACAAGCACTTTCAATATCTGAGAGTGTCTCATATTAAAGACCCGGAAATATATTTTTAAAACGATTAGTGTCTTTAATACAATATGGCCAAGATGAAGAGTGACATGCTTTCAGGCCCTTAGTCCAAGGGATAATTTTATCTTAAAAAAATTGAATAAAAAAGAAAAATAATTCAAGCGTAAGAGACTAGTCCTCTCAGTTCCTAGAATGATGTAATCACTGGGCTAAGCAATCAGAGTCCTCTTTTGTTTCCTTGTCTCTGAATTTGCAGTGCTCTAGCACTAGAAGACGAAGTAATTTGAAAGTCCTGAATTCCCATACACATACAACTAGGCATTATTTTTGAATGCACACCACCGTCGCCACTGGAACCTCTTTTCTTGATTCTGTTTACAAGGAGGAACAAAATCAGACATTTATAGAGCAAAATTGTTGACATCTACCTTAAGAGTGAGGTGAATAGCACCTATATGTAATCATTACTTTCCACTAATTATAAATATTTCAGATTAGTAGAGATTAATTTCATCAGGGTTTCATGTTCCTACCAAAATATTGTATGTAAAATGCTAAAATGCTCCATTTTGTTCAAGCAGAAAGTAGATTTTAATATATTGCCTGTGGTCAAACCAGGGGAAAATATTGTCTGTTCTATAAAGTCTTCTGTATCAGATAGTAATGTTCTAAAAATGATTGTTGGATCCAATGCAAAGAAGATAACTGGAGAAATACCTGATTTGTTGTTTTTAATGGGGCTTAATAATTAGTTAGGTGCCCACTTGTTGAGCAGTGACCATGACTCATATGACTCTCAGTATGCCCAGAAGGTCTGCTCTAGATAATGATGGAATCCTGGGCTGACTGCAATTGTATAGGGTGAGATATTTTGAATGATGCATATAGATGACCAGATAACTTTGCCAATACAGATGTTCACTGACTCTTCTACTCTATCCTTCATACTACTGAGTTAATTACTCACAGTTTTATGCTTCCTTATTCGTAAAAATAATTAACACCAAGTAGGAGCATCACAAATAAGTCTCCAGCAGGCAAAGACACTCCTGGAACACTGTTTCTTTCCAGAGTAGAGTTACGATGGCTGCTATCTAGCAAAAAACAAGGAGGGGATAAATCGAAATTACAAAACACATCTGTACCTTCATAAAAGTGTATACGTAAGTAACACTTATGCAAGTGAGACATCATCTTGGATTCAAATACTCACTGACAAGTGGACATATCTGCCCTGGCCTCTTTTTGCTTTTTACTCTGCTGGTAACATAGAGGAACCGTGACCCTAAATTTAAGCTAGGATTATGGCTGGTATCTTTTGACAAATTTGTTCACAGTTCTTCAGATATTTTAGCTGATTCAACATCATGTAAAACTGGCATATATCAGATCTCTGCAGAGACTGTAGTTATGCTGATCTTGTGAAATGTCTTTATTTTGTGCAAAGACAGGGACCTGGGTATTAGAGCAAAACTCAATTTCATTTATAAAACTAAATCAGGATTTGAAAGAAAAAGGTGTGGTCGGATTCTTCACTACTATAAATCTAGAGTAATTCCACAGATTTGATCACTTTTTAAAGTAGATATACACCAAATCAAAACACCACCTGAAAAAAACAAAAAGTAGAAGGATCTGATTCTGATTAAATATATATATAAATATTACTATGGTATTGATAATTGCAAATTCGCACTGGTGTTAAACTGTTAGAGGACTAGAATGAAACCTTTATTGAGAAAAGAAGGCTTAGGGGAGACCTCATCACCATGTTCCAGCTTTTAAAGGGTGGCTACAAAGAAGGTGGAGACTCCCTTTTTACAAGGAGTCACATGGAAAAGATAGTAGTGGATACAAGTTACTTCTGGAGACATTCCAATTGGACACAAGAGGGAAAGTTTTCAGGATGAGAACAATCATCCATTGGAATAATATCCCCAGGGAAGTGGTGGATTCCCTGGCACTGGTCATGTTTAAGATTCAGCTGGACAGGATGTTGGGCCATCTTGTCTAGACAATGCTTTTGCCAAGAAAGGTTGGACCAGATGATCTTTCTGGTCACTTCCAACATGGTATTCAATGATTCTGTGATCTGTTGTATTACTTATAACTCCACAGATACCAGTAAATATTACACTTCAAAAAAAGAAGGAAAGAAAGCCAAGATTTGCAGATTTCCCTGGTACAGTTTTAGCAAATATTGACTAAAGTATCTAATGTTGTAGTTTTGATATCTTTTTTTACCTTTAAGAATTGCAATCAAATTTCAGTATGAAGAACAAAAAGTAGAAAATAAATGGCATAATTTTCCTCTGATTTTCCACTAGTATTTTCTGAGTTGTTGCTGAAGCTGAAATAATTTGAACAGAAAAAAAATCTATCCTCATTTATATCAATATAAATCAGATTTAATTCTTAAGAAAGATTCCTTGGTAATATCTAGATCCGTAAGATCAAGCTCAATTATGTCTTTCAGATGTACTTTTAGTAATTTTAAAACTTGTTGCTTTTAAAATTACTTGCTGTAGGAACAATAAAATCAGATTCAATGGCAACTTAGCAGCTCAGCAAGTGCAGTATGATATTTTCCTTGGTGCCGCAGGATACCTATGAACATTTGAAAATGTGTTTTGAAATGTGCCAAATAGTTTTATTTAATATGGACACTTCAGAATAAAAAGAACTGATCAGCATGTGGGCATTACGGGCACTGCATTGCTCTGACACATTCTAGCAGCATGAGACTTGAAAGAGTTCTTTTATTAAATTTCTGATTAAATGTCTGAATGCTTGTGGAGAATGAAAAGTAGGACTGCCACAAATAATAGTGGAGCAAACTGAATACATTTAATTCGCAAAAGTATTTGGAAATCTCTTCTTGACCAGTGCTAATCATAGTAGGCATTTCTGTTAGAGACCCTAAATGCATTTGCTTATAAAAAGCGTTTATAAAAATTGTGAGCAATGAATACCTTGTTTATCATGTTCTGCATCAAGAATAAACTCTGAGCAGAAAAAAAAGGTCTAATTTGAACATTTCAAGGACACACAATGTCCCTAGTATTTGGTTTGCAATGAGAAATGTACAATGCACCATGTTATAAACACTACATTTCAGCTTGCTATTGGATCTGATTCTGTTAACATTATAGATAACTATTAATTTGTACATATGGCTATACTAGATCAGTCCAGTTTAATTCACTAAATTATACTGAATAAAAGCAGAAAGGGAAATATTATAGGCCAGCTAGTCCTACCAGCTGGGAACTGTAAAAGCAAAGTAGTGTGATTTAACCCCAGAAGGCAGCTCAGCACCTCACAGACACTCGCTCACTCTCTGCAGGGGGAAAGGTTAGAGAATCAGCAGGGTAACAATAAGATGGAAGAATGACCAGAAAAATACAAAATTCTAATACAGGAACTGATGAGAGTATCCAAAAACGTTGAACTTCCTAATCTGTCCTTGTGTGATAATAAAGCAGCTGGTAAAAATTATCTGCTTTACATTGTTTTAAAATGTTTTCTCACTTTCAACTTTATTTCTAGCATTTAGGAAAGACAGTGTGACTAGATCAACAACAGGATTTAAGAATCTTGTGGAAAATTTCAGATGGAACTTAGAAGTTCAAAGTCCTGAAAACAGTTGCTTATTTTAAAACTAACTTCATAGAATCCAAATGCTGCAGACATACTATTTTTATAATTATTTATTTAACTAAAATTCCCCTACTTCCTGCAGTTTTCTACTTCTGTGAATGCCTAAGTTCTGCATTTCTTTTTGTTTGTCCTGCATTCTGTACGATTGCCATAACTTGTTCAATTTGCTGCTTTACACTGCAATCTAGTACCTCCTTTGAGAATAAATATGTGGACCAAGGTACTCAAAAAATGTAACAGTACTACACAACTTACACGCAAAGCAAGTTAATTGATAAAAAACATTTTAAATTCAGAATTCGGAATTAAATCACTGCTCTGCAATGCAGGGGAGAATTGAGGTATCCAGATGGTAATTTTCTGCCCTTTAGTTAAATTTAAACTGGCAGATTCTCCTTCTAAAGGCCTTCAAAGGACTTTATTTTCTTCTTGAACAGAAATACTTACATGATGCCGATAATTTTACTAAGTCTGATTTTATAAATCCTGCTTAACTTTGGTACACTGGATCTTACTGCAAATCTCATATTTTAAAGGAAAATTTTTAACTCTGAGAGTGAAAGTTATTCTGAAGTCAGGGTGGGTCAGTCCCTCTTGCTGAAGAAGCCTCCATTACTACAGCATTATGAAAAAGGTTATTTGGGCCAAAAAGTGAGTCTCACACTGGAAATGTTTCTTTAGCTTAATATGTTAAGGACTTGCAACTGTGAAGGAAGAACAATGGTTTCTATTCCTACTCCAAAACATATTTTATTTATTTAATGTTATGTTATCTTGGACACAAGTTTATAAAATAAATTAGGAAAAAGCTTAGCACATCCCCTTTTAAACTGCCTTTCTCATCTATGCCAAGACAAAGTTGCATTTAATAGAACACATATGAGTTTTATTTGACCGTAATTATGCAACATATTAGTCAGTTGACAAATTGTCATCAGCAGCAAATGCCTGGTAAATTCTGCCATGACAGCAAATGACAGGTTTCTTTCTTGCAGGTCCTTCTTGCTGCAGTTCAAATGCATGTGAAGATGTTTTCTTGAATTTCTTTGTTTATAACACTGTGTAACATTCTGGATGTGTTGATTCATTCCCTGATGTTCTATTGATCTGATTTAAGCTTGTTTAATGTATGATCATGCCTAATCTGTAGCCTTGTAATCCCCAAAGCCAAATCTCATAAAATAGCTTTTCTTTGTTATTTTAGCAGACAAAAGTAGCACTTTAATTTTCTGATTGTACTCAAATATTTTTTCCTGAAATTATTTGTGTAATAAATTGAAAGAAGAACGATAAAACAACTATTCCATCTAGTATGGGTGGGTTTATGATCCATGTTTCTGTGGTAGCTGTAAGGGTATATTGAGAGTGAGTGGTCTACTTCATTAAGATTATTTTATCAAGGATCTTTTCAATGCAAAAGGAGGTAATCAGAAAAGAGGGAAGCAGCAACAGAGAGGCACAAACCTGATAGACAAGGGAGATGGGCAAAGACACAAAGTCTTGAGTTACTAGTTAGAAGGGCATTAAAAACTCCAGGCAGAGCTTTGGAGAGGGGCAACCTGGGCTTTCTAAGTGATAAGAAGTATGAAACAAGAAGATACGGGATATTCAAACGTGACCTTTGGGACTTCGGAAAATTTATGAAATAATTTGGGGGGGAGGGGAGTTGGCAGGAGGGCAAGTGGGGAATAGACAGAAAGAGGTATAAAAGGGTCTGGTTATGTTTAATCACATGCCAGTGGTTGTGTTGCAATGGTAGGTCACTGCCACAACGTGTGCAAGTTGCAGCTGTTTGGGGAGGGTGACTGCTTGGATCTTTCCCAGGCCAGGTGTGCATGGGGTGTGTGCGTGGAGTCACTAGTGAACTCCAAGCTGGACCAATAAGGATGTAGGAGGCCCCGGGTCTGGGCAGCGATAACAGGTGGGTGAAGGGTCCATGCTGATAATTTGGGGTGACCTGTGAGTGTGAGGTGCCTGTGGGACAAGTCTGTGAGTACTGTATGTGTGCGGTGAGCACCCAGCTAAACCAGCTGGCAAGTCAGGGACCGTGATGTGGGTAATGATGGCTGGGATCCAGACAGGGATGTCGGGTGGGCAGAGGGGCTATGGCAGTGGTGGGGGGATTTGTGAATGTGCATGTGCTTGTGAACCTGGAGAGTGTGGTGTGTGTGCTGCACTAGTGACCTTCTGCCTCTGCCAGCCCAAGAGGAGGAGGGGACACGGAGGTCTGTGCCTGTGTCTGGTGTGAGTCTTGAATGCAGGGGCTGCTGGAAGCAGCACCATGTCTGTGGCTGCCTGTGTGACCATCCATGTCAGTGTCCTCTGTCTGTACATGTCTGTGTGTGTATGTGCATGTAAGAAACCAGCAGCTGCCTTTGTCATCCTGGAATGGAGACCCTCAGGTACACAGAGCTGGTCTCCAGTGGCTGGGCAGGAAGAATCCCCATGCCCTGGAGCTGCTGGAGGTGTTAACTGTTTATAAGATCCCTTAACAGGAACAACACACAGTCTCAATATTTCTTACATTTATGATCACAGAGTTTCTATTGGCAAAATATAAACTATTTTATCTCTATTTTACAACCATAATACTGGAAGTCGCCTTTGGTTCTTTTGCAGATGCAGGTCTGACGTGCATTTTGATTTACAGTTTTCCTATCAATATCCTAATCTCCCTTATGGAAACAGAGATACATTTTTATGTTGGCTAATTGCCCAAACCCGAATTAGAGGCTCAGATGCTGTCACTTGGATTGGACTTTCCAAGTAAGCTTTTAATAATAATAATAATAATAATAATAATAATAATAATAATAATAATAATGACACAAACTAAACTTTCTTTACCGAGAAGATTTATTTAAGGAAAAAATATTCAGCATCATTCTGAATTGGGAAACAGAAAGGAACTACCAGCAACTCTAAGCCACCAGTAAGTGTGCCAATTTGAATTTTCTTTATCCCTCCTTAGGTTCAAGCAAACTGAAGAATCTCTACATGATACTTCAGTCTGCCATTGTAATGGTCACATACATTCAAAACTCATGAGTTCTTTTGATTTCCTTTAAATATGAGACAAATTTCTCTCATAACTCATTAGGAAAGAGACTAGAAGCCATTCAGTCTTTCTGTAAACAAAAATGTAAAAAATACAGCATAGAGTATGTAACACAAAGCTAAATGGTAAATGTTTTTCAAGCTTTTCCATGTGCTGTGTGTCTACTTCAGTAGCTTGTCTTGGTTAGACTAACCTGGTATGTAGTGACCCAGATTAGCCTATGGGGTTAACACACACTAAAGCCTAGAGCAATGAAAATTCCTGGATGTATCATATTCCTAACTGCGCTGATATCTATCTAAGAATAAAAAAAATAAATTATTAAGTTAATTCTTAGTATCTGCTTTGCAGTTCATAAATATCTTATTCCACAGATTGCAATAATTTTATCTGAAGCCAACTCAACAATGGAATTGAGATATTTAATTCCTTTTTGCAATCAATAGGATATGAAGAATTAAACACCTTAGTACCTCTGTGGATCTGGTTCCAGGATGATAAAGTCCTGTTGTGAAAAGGCATCTTGTGACCACCTTACATTTAAGCACCTGCAAACTAGGTTAAAAGTTTCTAAGATGTTGTTTTCTGAATATGAATTATTCCAACAGAGCTGAAGATAGTATATCCACTCTCTTCTTACACCTTGATTTACTACTCACACAAGTTGCAGCAGGCTCAGGGGATTTAAATTAGTATCTCTGACCTCCCACCTGGACATACAGGGATGTAGTAAACTATGTAGTATCCTGATGCATTCATTTTTCAAGCGATGTATAACTACTTAAAACAAAACAAACAAACAAAACAAACAAACAAACAAAAAAAAACACACAAAAAAACATGGCTAGGGTATGTTAGGAAGAAAATAATTTCCTTTCTCAATATAAAATTAGTCTAAAAAAATTTGACATAGGTAGACCTAATAAGCCAAAATCATATTCTCTCTGGTGTACCCAAACAGATGATCAATCCATAGAAAGGAACACAAGTTCAATAATAGATACTGAGGCTCTTTTGACAGTCAAGCACTCCATTACTTGACAAAACTTGCAGACAACTGACTCTCACTCTGTTGAATCCTGTGTTCTTGCATTATAGGGACTTCTGTCTCCATTTTCAGTTATTGCATTTTCAGTATTCTGCCCTGTAAGTATTCTTTATCTCAAGAACTTGCATTTGAAGTAATCTATCTCTGAATTCTCATCCTATGTTCACAGGAGAAAAAAAAATTACACATTGTCTCCTTTAAAAAAATTTAGGAATTATTTCAATGAACAAATATTTCACATGATTTTTTCTTGTTTGTTTCTGTGCTTAGATATTTTGATCTTCACTAGAAGAGAAGATGTGGTAATGATTGGAAGAAAATGCATTTCCCTTACTCTTAGTTTGTCAAAATATAATTTACCCACTCCCCATGTCCCTCACACGTAAGATCTTTGTGAATGTGGTTGATTATTTCTTTCCTAAGTTGCTTTGTTTATTTTCACCTCAAATACATTCAGATATATATACTTGATTAGCAACATAAAGAAAAGTGAATAGCAACAGTCCTGTGTACCCAAATATGTTTAAAAATTATCTTTACTCTCTAAGCAGAATAAGGTCACACTTACAACAACTGTCACAGGTAAGCAATAGGTGAGTTCGACAGGAAAAATACCTACCACTTGAAATTTCAGCCCGTAGACAATTAAACCTAGCAACAACTAGCAAAACTGCTACAGCTTTTGTTGGATGGATCTGTGATAAGGTAAATAGAAACTTCTCCCTCAGATAGTCGGAAGCAAAACTGTATACAGACCACTGTAGATCAGTGTGAGGAGATTGGATTTGGAAATGTGAATTTGCTCCCCAGAAAGCCAACTGTATTCTGGGTTTCATCAAAAGAAACATGACCAGCAGGTCGAGGGAGATTTTCCCCATCTGTTCTGTTCTCGGAAGACCACACCTGGACTACTGCATTCAGCTCTGGGACCTGCAACATAAGAAGGACATGGACCTGTTCGAAAGAGTCCAGAGGAGGCCCGCAAAGATCATCAGAAGACTGGAGGACCTCTCCTATGAAGACAGGGTGAAATAATTGGGGTTGTTCAGCTTGGAGAAGAGAAGGCTGAAGGAAGACTCTATTGCAGCCTTTCAGTACTTAAAAGGGGACCTACAAGAAAGCTGGAGAGGAATTTTTTGCAAGGGCATGAAGTGATAGGAATCATAGAATCGTTTTGGTTGGAAGAGACACCCAGGATCATCAAGTCCAACCATAGCCTAACTGTAGCACTAAACCATGTCCCGAAGAACCTGGTCTAAATGCCTTTTAAACACCTCCAGGGATGGTGACTCCACCACCAATGTGTGACAACCCTTTCCATGAAGAATTTTTTACTAATATCCAATCTATACCTCCTCTAGTGCCACATGAGGCCACTTCCTCTTGTCCTAAAGGACAAAGGGTAATGGCTTTAAACTGAAAAAAGGTAGATTTAAATTAGATATAATTGTTCACTATGAGGGTGGTGAAGCACTGGAACAGGCTGCCCAGAGAAGTTGTGGATGCCCCATCCCTGAAAATGTTCAAGGTGGATTGGATGGGGCTTTAAGCAGCCTGGCCTAGTGGAAAATGTCCCTGCCCATGGCAGGGGGGTTGGAACTAGATGATCTTTAAGGTCCCTTCTAACCCAAGCCGTTCTACGATTCTATGATTTTGTGTGGAAAGGAACAAGTTGGAGTACGTTTTTTCAGGTCTCTTGTAATAGTCTTTCTGCACATGTATCAGACATTTGCATCAACTGTTGAAAACCTGTGGCTCTCTGCACTGAAGCTTGCTTCAGCTCTCAGAAGGATTTTGTCATCCACTAAAGTAATCTCAGTCTGTCACTAAAACTCAGATCGAATCAGGTCACTGGAAGTGAGTGAATTTTCTTCAGATTCTCTTATAATTAGTTCTGTAAGAAAAATATTCGTACTTTCAGGCAAAACACACTAAATACCTGACATGTTTCTTTCTTTAGTTCTCTTTACTATGAACATTCTAGAAAGAAAAAAGACATTTAGTTAGTTACAGATGACCTATGTATTTTCTTTCTTCTTTTCACTGCAGGAACATACCTGTGAGCATCTTACTGAGAGGTCTTCGCATATTCAATGGTATAAAGATAGAGACTAATAGGCTTCTTCAGGGTGTGATTCCTATTTATACTTTCTTGTAGGAGTTTACAATTACATGAACAGCCTTTGAAAAGCATATATATCTTTCCACTGAATATGAGGCATGGGATAACTAGATTAGATATGGATGTTGACTTGGAAGATATCCACATTCAGTCAGAGGAATATCAGTCATGAAAAGTAAGTTAATAAGTTCTTGCCTGGATGAATTTACTGTCTAAATAAGAAAGGAAGAAACAGATTCAGAGAAATTAAATAATTTACACAAAATCAGAACCTAAAATTAGTATCTCCTGAATCCTACTAAAATGTTTTAAACAGAAGACTGTATCTGCTTCACTTTTCGGTGTGCAGTTGTTCTTTCAGAAGTCTTCTCTTTAGTACCCTGGAAATGTCCTCAGACTACACTGCTATGTTGATGACAGTTTTTGTTTGTTTGTTTTCTATTCTAACTTATTTCCATTGTACTAAAAATGCTGTTTGATTCACTTCTACATAGAGACCTCATAAAAAATTGAAAGGCTTCAATAATTTTAAATCATTCTACACTGCACATAGAGATTTAAATTTCAGTGCTAATTTTTTTATTAGCACTTTAATTTGGAAGGTACTAGGCTTCTACAAGATTTAAAATTATTGGAGCATTTCAAATTTTTATAAGCTTTCCAGTAAAGATGTGACTGTGGTTCTGGGCTTGTAAAGCGTAGCACAATTTAAATTTAATTTAAATTATTTAAGTGTTTCAGACTTCAGGGAGATTTTCAATCTTTCAAACCGGGATTCATGTTCAGAGACTAGAGCAATCTTATAATGCAAAGTGCTTTCATCATTTTAAAGACCTGCAGGCAGCATTCAGAACAGGCCTTTTTTATTGTCAGTTTGTTAATTTAAATTATTTGTTTTCATCTCCAGTGTATTGAGAGGAAACAAGTAAAATAAGAGTATAAATGGAAGACACTGTTTCCTCTAGATAGTTTAAGGTGACAATGAGATTTCACATTAGATAGATGGTGCCTTAACGTGAAGAACAATATTTTGCAATGCACATTTTGAAACTTACTACAAGCTGTTACATGATCTATAGTCTCACCCATGCCCATGTGTATTAAATATCCTCATTATCTTAAAAGATCAAAGATACATAACTTGCATTTTCACTCTTGCTGAAGACTTCATATCGCCTAGGGAGGAACCAAAATGTGCTTAATTGTTTTTGTTTGATTTCAGTCTAATGTGAACACACCAACTTCCTGTAAAATCAAAAAGTGATACGTCATTTCTATAGCCATCTTTTCCCTACAATTAACAAAGTACTACGGAATTGAATACATGGATTTCTGATTCCTGCAGTCCTGTGAAGCAAAATTTCGAAGACCATTATTGAGTGCCTGGGGAAGAATTCTGCCAGTAATTCACAACCAGTAAGTCTGAGACTGAAATGTCTCCACCCATCTAACACTCGAACATAATGTATTCTACTGGTCTTTTCCATCATTCTGACAGTTATTTTTCTGTTACAAGAACATCATTTGCCATTCGGATTGCTCAGTCAAACTAATCTTGTTGCTTTTTGTGGCAATATAAAACTTCTAAAAGCACTAAGCCATTATAAAGTCAATATTGAAAGGTGTCAGCCTCACTAATTTTGCAGGAATGAGCAATACATTGACTTGTGGAGAGGTGTGATTTGGTTTTGTCTTTGCAAGCTTGAGGACCAGATTCAGTGATGTACTGCAAGTAATTTGGTTGTTTTTGTGAACAAAATAGTCATGAATTTGATGCAATGAAAAACATTAAACTGACTTTACGTATTGTGTTCTTATAGTGGTATAAACCAGGGCTGTCAAGCTCATTTTCACTGTGGGCCACATCAGTCTTGCGGTTGCATTCAAAGGGTCGAGTGTAATTTTAAAGCTGTAAAACAGTCCTAAAATTACATTTGGCCCTTCGAAGGCAACCGTGAGGTTGATGTGACCCTCAGTGAAAATGTGTTTGACACCCCTGGTGTAAACTATCTGGAGAATACTTTTAAATCTCAACTGCATAATCAAGGCCAGGCTCTCAGCTGATTTAAATTTATCTAGTAATGCCAGTTTATATAATCGTCAGTATGTATCAGAATCTCCATTAAGTCATTGGTTTGATTGAAATATACTTAAATGAGGACAAGAAAGCAAACTGTGATAATTATTCAATATCAATATTTGTATTAAATATTAAAAAAAAACCCACAAAAATACACCCCTCAAAAAATTTTCCCAACAAATCCACATAACAAGGGACAAACCCTGACCCAGGGTTCCTGCACTGGCTATGCCTGGTGGATCATTAATTATATCTGTAGCTAAAATGAACTAATGAAGTTTTATGAGGGATCAAGAACGTATCTGTGAGGATCTACAGGTTTTGTACAATACTGAAAGGACAAAAGTAAGTGTTTAAAACAAAAGGTAGAGAGGATAACACAGAAGTTGAGAATAAAAGTTAGTGGAATTTATCCATGCTCACAAAACAAGCTGGAATTTATGCTACATGTTCATCTTAAGAGATAGAATACAGACTCTTTTTCAGGGCTTTAATAATATAAATAAAGTCATAATAAATTAAAAAAAAAACCCAACAAATAAATTAAAAAAAAATACCTAAACAAAGTCCTTGTTCCCAAGCTTGACTCCATTCACAGAAACAAAATAAGAAATAGGAGGTAGGAAAAAATCCTGTTCGATCACTCTATCAATCTTACTGCCAAAAGGGTGCTTCTTCATGTAATGTTTTTCCTACTAACAAGAATTTCTTTGCATCTTCCATCTTTGGCTGTTTCACATTAACCAGAGGACAAAGTTTAAAACTGTCATAGCTGTGCTAGGAATTGATTAAATGATGTAGATTGCCTGTGTGTATGTATGTACAAAGTGTTTGTATATGTGTAAAATAGTCTTAATTCCTACATTTATTAATAAATATTGTCCATTATAGTTTGAAGGACAACTAGACTTTTTTTAAATTCAAATTGGCATTTAATATTATTCTTTTCTTTCCTCCTTTTTTCCTATTCAGAGTGATAGTCACTGTTTTAGTCAAATCTGTAACATTTTCTTTTTTGTTGGTAAAAAGATCTGTTTGATTGCATTTGTGATGAAAAATGCCTCCTTGACTAAGCAGAAATTGAACTCAACAAATTTTGTAAAGTTTCAATTGAACAGAGTTTTCTCATATTATTACCCAGAAGATGGAGTATTTAGTGTTTGTTTCTCACTTCTAATTTAAATGAGTATTTGAGAAGACTCTGGTTTTTGGGAATTAAAAAAAAAAAAAAAAAAAAAAAAAAAAAAAAAAAAAAAAAAAAAAAATATTAANAAGTCAAGTAAGAAATACATAGAAATATCTGCTTGATTCTTGACAAAAGCAGAAATAAACCATTTTTCACCTTTTTTTTTTTTTAACTAAAAAAATCTAGTACAGCAAGGAAAGAAAACGATGGAGAAATATTTCCCAGTCATTTTCATTATACAGCCTTGTATTGTTATAAGAAATGTCCTTCCTGAAGTTTAATTATCCATTAGTTAATCAAGTAAAATGACAAACATAAACAATGTTCGTTGCAGTAAATAAAAATTTCAGTCAATAGTAAACTAAGGGTGTAGTTACAGCACAAACAGAGCTATATAGCCTTGTAACACATACTGCAAAAATACATACTGTTAGAGTTTCACTTTTCTACACATTTTAAATTCTTTATGCTTATTAATTCATATTTTTTGACACTTTTCTCCCTTTTTTCTCAACTTCCAGTATTATTATAATACTTACAGTGTACTCCAGTACTGTGACAGCAGATTCTCTCAGAAAGTTCTGCTGCATAGACTATGATATCTCAAGTTTTTCTTTTGGATCCTCTTGAAAGTGTTGAAATGCTAAACTTACAGATGCTGTCTTAGAATTAGCAATAAAGCTGTATAAGCAATAGTATGCTAGAGGATTGTGTGGTATCCATGAAAGAGTATCAAGAGCACTCCTGATGACTGTAACTCTATTGCTTACACACACATATCACTAAATGCTTTAAATTGCTTTAACTATTTCCTGACATGTTTCTGTTTCTTTGCTCACCAGCAATGTCCCGAACAATTTATATTAAATGCTTGAAGGTTAGCATGGGTCATGGGCCATTCCCAATAGACGAATTAGGGTAGTCTATACTTTCTCTGGATTGTATAGGAACTTAATATTATGGACACCAGCTGTTCAGAGTCAGCTGATGTGACTCAGAGAATGGGCTGTGGTGCTTTTAATATATTGGTTTAATTTATCTCAAAGTCCCTTCAGACACATTATTATTTTAATTATTTGAGATGCAGTTTTCAATTAAAATGTTGCAAAGAAGTATGCATAAACCTCTCTTACAAAACTGAATTTAATTTATTAGGAAAACTATGTTTTTAGTCAGGCTTGCTGCCCAGCCATTTGTCCAACCATTGTTTTTGCCCTACATGAACGGTATGTTTGCTACTTTCCAGATGACAAGAGGGTCTAGTAACACCAAGAAGACATCAGTGTTCCTGATATATCTCGACTGGTTAACCATTCTCTGAGAGAAGTGTTAAAAACTAGTTAAAAACTAGTTAAAAACCTGTCCTTTGACCAACGTCTACTTCAGTGAAGGCAAGCCTGAGGACAAGTCTCATTTTGGCATTGCATCCTAGCTGAAAGAACAATCTCAAAATAAGACATTCTATCTAGTCAACTTTTCAGCTGAACTAAATAGAAAAAAGGTGCTTGGAACTGAACTAAAATACCGGCAATGAGGCAATGTCTATTTCCCCCTCTCCCCATATATTTGTCTTTGAATATAATCACCTTATTAAGATTTGAAAAGTTGTAAGTTTTCATGCATGTTATGGTGTTGGTCTAATGTTAAGAATGGTTTCAAAACTCATGATCCTAAGCAGGAGTATTGCTCGATTCTGTACGGTACAGAATCCCCAGTCAAGATTCGTGATACCAGAGAGGTTGGGAAGTGCTATAAAGCTAAATTTACAAATCTTATCTCAGCAGTGCAAACCATTTTTCTGGAGAAGACACATGCAAAAAGTAAAGAGAAGACAAAAAGGAGAACTACATAAACTCATGCAGATCTGCTATGGGAGTTTCTCACTTTCTGGCTCCAATGGCATAGGTGAAATATCCTGGGAAGATATCTCACCCTCACTGTCCTGTTAACCTGTCCAGAAATTTGCCTGGATCCTCAGTTGTAGTGGATTTGAAACCAATTTTCTCAATTAAAATCCAGTACCCTTGTACCACTGTGCTTTGTGAACTCATTGTTTCTCTAGATTCAGCTAGTTCATTGTGGCTGGTTCCACATTTTACTGTCTCACATTTTTAATCAATTTCTCTCTGTTTGCAAGTAGGTCAAGGATGGCTTCTCCTCTAGCTAGTGCATGGTTGGCTGTCTTTGGTTTCTAAGAGATAATCCCTCTATAAATGGTATCTTGTGATTCTGAGTACCTTGAGATTTGGTCCAGGAAATTTCCATTCCTGCAGATCTCTAGTCATATACCATCTGTCATTTCTTCTTTGCTTTTAATTCTTTCCAACTTTACCTAAAAATTAAGCCATTACATTTGTTAATAAGGATTTATTTTGTTCTCTGATATGTAGGCCTGCAGTTTTCAGATGGCTTAGAAGAACCAGGCACCTACTTTTTGTTTTGTTTTGTTTTGTTTTTTTCTTTTAGTAGGGGGTAAACTAAATCTACCCCATAATGTTTGGCTATTTAAAATTCCAAGAAGAATTCTGCCTCCAGCTGACTTTTCCTATATATGGACAATTCTGTCTACAATATACTGGCATTCTAGTCGCGAGAATCACTGACATACTTCCAAAAAAACCACATTATATTATTGAAATACCATAATTCAGTATTATTTCTGTATCTTCCTTTTGTCTTCTTTATTCTGCTTTTGTGATTATCAAGGTATATAGTTTATTACTTATTCTTCTTTCGCCCCCCCATCTTTTTCTTCACTTCTGCTTTATATAAACGTTTAGGCAGATTTAGTGTTTTGCTACCAACAATGTGGTATCTCGGTATGTACCAGATGGAGTTAAAAGAAAGCTGATTTTCCCTCTTCTAACTGCTAACTAGTTTAACACTTTTCTAAATATATGTACCAATTCTGAACTTATGTTAACTAGTCATACGTCAAAATATGGTAAGTCTCAGCTTAGACTACTGCAACATGCAACACTTGCAGTTGCTAGCATTAATAATACAGAACACTGAGATAATCGTTATATCTGTTATGGTTCTCAGTGTTATAAAGAACATGGTAAGCAAATCTTTGACATGGTTATTGTATCAGTCTATAGGTTACAAACATTAATAAGATGTACTTTGACACAGGTTGTCATGTCCAAAGTGAAAATCCATTACCAAAATTATAATATAGAAAAATGTGAAGTGAAAGGCTAATAACGAATGTGCCAGATGTTATACTCTGAGGCACAGAATATTTATGGGCTGTTCCAGTCAGGTGCAATGGATGCTCTGGACACACAGAACTTCTGCAAAATGCAGAATTAGAATATACTGAATTATACAGAATGATACAGATGTTTTCCAGGGTATGATAGTTACTGCATTCCTGACTAAGCACCAGAAAAGAAACTCGAGTTTCAATGATGTGGAAAAGGGGACTTCATGTAAATTCTGCTCCTGGTTAAACAGCATGCACCTTTTTATTGATAACTGAGAAAGAGGACTATTTTCATCTGATTCAAAAACAAGAAAGACAGGAAAACAGTCTAAAGAGACAGCTAAGAACTTTCGTGGGCCATCATTCTAAACCTGTTACACAGTATCACAGTATGCT